>JABUQX010068887.1:0-10000 GCA_015478945.1 Trachelipus rathkii
TCTCTTATCCCTCTTTTTTCTTGAGATGGGGGCCTTTCGTGTTGTTCTAAAGCGAGGTCTAAGCTTGTTCGCCATAATGGTTTCTTAGCAGAGAGGAACGTTTTGTCTTGTTTTTTGTTTGTTTTTTTTTTTCAAATGCTGTAAATAATGGCTCTTTTGAATTTTTGGATAGCAACAGATATTCCGTTACAGCGATAATCGTTTCACTTTCTATTATTTTTTTTCTTTTTCTTTAATTTTTATTTTGCGACTTTTGTAATTCCACCATATTTTATTAATTTGTTAATATATTTTTTTTTTTATCTTCACCGAAAGTAAAAAAAATTTTATAGATTTCACAATGATTTCACTTTTTTTCAAATTTTAAAAATAAACATTGTTTATTCCCTAAAAAGTTTTTTATAGCAATTTTTTTAGGCCCAGATCTTTCAGAAGGTACTTAAAGGCAGATTGTTTGCTAAACATTTGCAAGTTTGCAAGGTGTTGCATGTCACTCGGGGTTCACCAAATTATGATCTGAGGTTATTACTCAGACCAATTAAATAAGTAATAAATTGGGTTGATGGAGTGAAAGGTTTTTTATGCTTTTTGACGTTTTTATTAATATTGCAAGTGATAAATGGTGACGATGATGAATATGCAATTTTTCAAATGGTAATTGCATAAAATACAGTATTACATTCTTTATAAACACAATTATAGCACATATTTTTAATGATATTCAGCGGCCAGATCAGCCGTTAAATTGACATTGCAATTAGGCACCGAGCATTTGGTATTTTTATTCTGCCTGAATTTGGTATACAAAAATACGTTTGTTTTGCTTGGGCATTAATAGTAACTGTAAGTTGGTATAACACAAGGCTTTACAAATAATTATTATATAATGGATTCGATAAGTTGAATCTATGGGAGAGAAGCAGCGAAGCATCTTCCCGCCATACTGTAGCGTTATGGATGTCCTTGAGTAAGGCGATTCCCTGATGCCTCCTCAAATGCTTTCATTTCAATCTCGGCCTCCCTATTGGTTAGTAAACCATATAAAAATTTAAATTTTATATATATATTTAATTGTTTTGTATGGGGAATGTTGAGTTCGCATTGATATAACTATATATATAATATATATATATATATAATATTAATATCTTAATTAATATATATTATATATATTTTAATATATAATATATTATATATCTATATATCTATATATATATTTATATATATATATATATATATATATGTTTATTATAATATATTATAGTACTATATATATTATTATATTATATATTTATATATATATATATTATATATATAATATATATATAATATATATATATAAAGAGAGAGAAATATATATATATAATATATATATTCTTATATATATATATAATCTATACGTAATATATTATATATTATACTATTATATATATATATATATTATATATATATATTACGAGAGAGAATATATATTATATATAATATATATTATTATATATACTATATATATATATATTTAATTATATATTTATATACTATATATATATATTTATAATATATATATATATTATATATATATATATATATATATTTATTAAACTAACATTATTCGCATCAATAAGAACAATGAAATCAACATAATAAATCTTAAATCTCCTGGTTCAAATCGCATTTTTTGATCCAATTAGCAATATAGGATCACAACATTGATAGTTATCCTATTCATAATAATTAAAAGATTTGGAAGGTGTTTCACTAACATGGAAAGTAATTTTTCGCGGGAAATTACCACTAAGCTTACTTTCTATGCGCGATAATGTAGGAAGAAATTTTCCAGAGAATATATAGGGTAGTATTTCCTAAAGCGGATAGTGAAAAAACAAAAAAATAGAAGACTTTGGAATATATAGTTTAGTGGGAACAAATATATAAGAATAATATTTTCGCGGGTAAATTAAAGACCAAGTATTTATAATCACTACAATAAAGGTGTCCCTATCAGAAATATTGATGAGTATCTTAACGTCTTTTCAGGTTGTTTGTGGGTTTTAATAAATATTCAAGGTTATTCTTATTTCCGTGGTTGATCCTGCCAGAGATAATAACCGAACCCTTCGGTAATGAGTTTCAGTCTTTTTTCAACAATTAAGTAATTGCCAATTTTATCAATTTTTATCCAATTTACATAATAACATATTTTAATAGAAGACCTCATTTATTTAATTGTTTATGTTGCTTAACTTAATCTTTGACAATATATATATATTATTATATATATATATATATAATATATATTATATATTATATATATTATACATATAATATATTTATAATATATATTAATTATATATATATATATTTATTATATATCTATTATTATATATATTATTCATATATTATATTAATTATATATAATCACTAAATTTATATTAATTTATTATATTATTTATTAATATGTTCTAGATGTGTGGGTAAAAATAAAAAAATCTTTTTTTAACTTTGTTTTTTCGTCTAATCTCATTACACTTGCATATAGTAGGAAATTGCTAATGTGTATACTTCTTTTTATTTCATTTTTTTGAGAAGGAAAGTTTAGTGAAGGTTATGGAATATTAAATTATAAAAAAATTTTTTTTTTTTAATTCTAAGAAAAAATAAAATACTCAAAAATACTAAGATTTCATTTTTAAAACCGTATCATTTTGTTATCAGAATTATAAAATGAGGTATAAAAAAACAAAACATGGGTATATAATAATAAAATATTTCTTTTCTAAGTCTATCTATAATTCAGCTACTTCAATGCTTTTAAGAATTTTAGTCTTCGTTTTCCTGAGTGCATCATATGACTTTCCTGAGTGTCTTTTTTCTACCCATACCTATTTCTTCCCTTGTTTTCTTAGTTCTTGCTTGATGTTAACTTTCAATGAGCATTTAGATCTCCTATCCTCCCTCTTTGTTCTATGGCCTCGTTACAGTCAGGCTTACTTCCTCAACTTTTTATGTATCTTTCATGTTTAGCATTCTAGCTGTATTCTGTACTGTTTCATATTGTTCTCAGGTTATTTTCTTTTCACTACAATTTCCAGATCTATCTTTTCGCATATTTCCTAGCTTACTTCCAATACTACTTTTAACATATTTCCAGCTACATTCCAAAAACTATTTCTACTTCAATAATCAATATTTTAAGCAATCATACGGACTACCTATGGGCTCCCCCCCTTTCCCCCACACTAAGCAACCTCTTTATGGAATTGTTTGAATCACGTTACGTTTTGAAAATTACACATATCGCAGTATTTTTTGGAAAAGGTATGTGGACGATATCTTTGTCGCTCTCCCGGATCATCTCTTCCCACATACTCTATTAAACCATTTAAATGGCCAAGTTCCCACGATAAAATTCACAATAGAACTGTCCCGTAATAATTCCATCCCGTTCCTCGACGTGCTTGTCCAGCTAGATGGACAGTCTTCATGTTACTACAGATGTTTACGCTGTTTTCCTGCAGTGCTCATGTATTTTCCTGAGTGTTCATGTACTTTCCTGAGCGTTTTTTCATGAGCATTCTATGCTATGCTCTTCTATGTACGTTCAGACCCTACCCCCTTTGCTCTAGCCTCAGATCATCACTCAGCTACTTTCCACAGCTACCTACTTTCAGCTACTTTCTAAGCTACTTCCTCAACTTTTCTCATCGAAACTTTCCTCTTGAGCCTTCTATGTCTATAGACGTATCACTAATAGCTACTTTCTCAGAGCACTTTCCAGAGCTACTTTCCAATGCTTAGCGTTTTATAACCATCCGGCGTTAAAAAAAACCACTTTGGGAATCAATGTCCTAGACGTATGATGTTGATGGAAAAATGAAATTTTTGTCAAAGAAAAGTGATTTGAATTTTTTTTTTTTTTAACAATTTAATCATTGAATGATGTTAGTATAACATCTGTTTGAATGACGTCAGCATTAAAGCTCATTGAGTAATGTTAGCATAACATCTTACTGAATTAGGTTAGCTTAAAAACTCATCGGATGACGTTAACTTAACATTTTATACGTGACTATTTAGTTATATTCTTAGCTTGATTATCTGTGTTCAATTAGAGTCAGTCCTCTATTTTTCTTTTTTTGGCATTTTGTTTTATAGCTATACATAAAGAAGGACTACCCAGGAATATGCACATGAAAATTCAAAAAAATATTTTCTGGAAATTTCTGTGGGTGGTAGGGGTTTTTTGTTTTTTTTTTTTTTTACCTGTCCACAACCTGCAGTAATAATCAATTTTTTATCCTTTTCCGCCTGACTAGTAATGATTACTTTATGTTATATAATATATTTTAAATTCCAATTATATTCCTTTATTACTTCTATTATATATATTTCATATAAGTTTTTTATTATATTTTATTTGATTTAGTTTTTATATTTTTATTTTCGTATTATTATTAAATCTTATTAGTTATTTCATTATATTATTTTTTATATCATTTATTTTTTTTATTTAAAGTATATTATAATTGTATTTTCTACTTTTTTTTTTTTTATTTTTTTTAGTATTATTTTTTATCTTATTTTTTAAATTGTTATTCGTTACATATTTCTATCATATTTATTGTGTGAGTATTTCTAATTTATATATAAATTAAGTGAATTTTTTGATGCCAGTAGATTTTAAAATAATTAATTATTTTTGCCGTTATTATTTTTATTTTATGAAACCTTATATTTATTTTTTATTTATAAAATAAATTATTAATTTTTAAATATTGTATATAGTTTATTTATTTTAAATACATATTATATATTTATTTATTTTTTTATTTTTTTTTTTTTTTTTTTTTTTTTTTTGTTTTTTTTTATATTTATATATTAATATGTTGTAGTTTATTATAAATTTTATTATATATTTATATGCTAAAAATAGGAGTTATTTTTTTTTTTTATTTATATTGAAATCGCCTCTCATGCTTTTCAAGGTTTTTTTTTTAAAAAGTCGATTCTATTTTGTATCCATGTTTGTGACTATCAAGTTACTCAAAAGTATTTCCTCAACCAACGAATTTTATTTTTACAATTACAAAATTGCTCAATCATACCTATACAATGAATGGAATTTTATATCGATTATTTTAATGAACCTTTAAAAAATTTTCTCCTCAGGTAAAAAATCAGCATTGGGTCAAAATAAAGGGTAGAATTGGAATCTGGAATCACGGAATTTAAGTCTAGAATTACGAAAGTGGGAACAAATGTACAGACTTTAAGCTAAAACTTATAAATATAGTCTTAAGATAACAAAAGAATGTACTAAAACTTGTGTATACGAAAAATCTATGTTCATTTATAGAATATAGGTTTTGTTTTCAAAATTTATGTTGCTTGTCCTTTTCCCTCCAGTTACAAAGAGTTTACACAGACATATAGTTGGTGAAAGGATATTGATTAATAATAAAATTAGCTTCACTTGTTATTTTCTTTTCCCGCTCTTACATTTCTCCAATCTGTTCTCTAATATTTCTCCCCAGTACTCCCATTGTAGTTTCATTTACTGGCCTCCCAACCTTATTACATGCTTTTTATTTCGATTTATCCCCAATTTCCTTCTCGCCATTCATACTTTCCCCTCTCCCCCCCACACACCACGACGACTTTCGGCCTTTTTTATGAATGTAATTTTAACAGCAATTTTAAGAAAATATTTTATTTTTTCACCTCTTTCTTTCTCTTTTATCTAGGTTGAGATTGAGAATTTGTGAGGAAAGTTAAAGAAATATTTTTTGCTCTCTCTCTCTCTCTCATCTCTCTCTCTCTTCTCATCTCTCTCTCTCTCTTCTCCCAATCCTTCTCTCTCCTCTCTCTCTCTCTCCTCTCTCTCCCTCTCTCTTCTCTCTCTCTCTCTTTCTCTCTCTCTCTCTCTACTCATCTACTCTCTCTCGCGTCCTCTCTCGTCCTCTCTGCTGCTTGGTGAGATGGATGTTTCTAAAGAAGAAGTTCTGTCAACACATATTTCTAACAGACATTAACACACGTACTTTATACAGATTGACGGATAAAACCAGACTGGCAGGAATAAGTACAATAATGTGCGCATATTATATATATTATTATATATATAATATAATATATATAATAGTATCTATATATATATATAATATATATTATATATATATATTATATACTAAGTAAAAAAAAAAAATAAAAAAAAAAAATACTATATATATATATAATTTTACAGTTAATCACCAACACTCACGGGCAAAGCCCTAATCTAGGAGGGGTGTGCTCAATTTTTTAAGTCTGAGCATGACGGAGCCAAGAAGAGAGTAACACACTCAGACGACCGACCAGCTGACGAACCTGTCTTTTGCTTTAGGTTGGGCGAGTGCCTCTAACCGCTGAGCTCCGGACGCCATTTTGTTGCTTGATCCATTCCTTCTGAATTATAACCGCACGGCGCACCTAGTGACATTTCCCTCAATCCCTGTTTCAGTAAAATCACAAATGATGTTTGGTAACAGATCGAAAAAGATTGATTCTCTATATATATAGATAATATGTATTATGTACTATAATATAGTATATATATAATATATATTATTGATATAGTATATATATATATATAATATATATATATATATATATAATATATAAGAGTATATAGTATAACATATAATAGTATAAGATATAATACTTGAGGAGAATTTATAGCAACATACAATTTTATTTCAATCCTTTCAGCAAGATAACTAAATTTTTGGATTGGTAATTGAACTCTAACAAAATTACAGTTCTAAGCAATAAACGGATTAAGAGCATTTTAAAGTCCTTATTCGATGAAATTTTTATTTATTATATAAAAATGAAATAACAGTTTGCGGCTTATTTGACTTCACATAGGGAATTTGAGTTTCTCCATCCTTTGCCGGAACAGTGAGAGATCGTGCCAATTTGCATATAATGTGGTGTTAAGATTAACTATGAGTGTCATAATCTTGTACATATATATATATATATTATATTAATATATCTATATATATATATATAATTATTATATTATTATAATTATTATATTATTTATTATTATTTTTTTTTATATATTATATATTATATATTATATATATTTGGTTATTTGCTTTAAAAGGATGTTAACCAATATATATCGAAGGAACGAAAGATATATTCGATTTTTTTTCGATTATTTCAAGGCAAAATAGTGCGACAAGGGTGCTCTAAAAACTTTTTTTTAACTAAAAGTGAATACCCCAGATTAAACCGCAAAGATGGAAATGAGTCAGGGTCCTCTCGGCCTTCAGCGGGAACGATCGGGGGGGACTTCGCCGCCCCTCTGTGTCCACCGTCGGCCTCGAGCCCATTAAAAAAAAATAAAAAAAAATTAAAATAACAAAATTAAACATATAAAGAAGTTTAACATGGATATGAATAGAATGATGGTTAAACTTTCGCGATCTTTCTATTGGTGTTTTAGTTAACACGTCACACTGCAGGGTTGGACGACTAGCGTTCTGCTTACGATTTTCGATATTTATTGTATTTTTATGTAATCTATTTCCTTTTAAAGAGTAGTCTATATATAATTCTATATATAAGTTATTAATATATATTATATCTTATATATTTTATATAGTATATATATTTTTATATATTATATTATATTATATATTATTATATTTTATATATTTTTTATTATTTTATTTATTTTATTTTATTATATATATTATATATATAATAATTTATAATATTATATTATAGTTTTATTTATTTTTTTTGGCAAGAGGAAATTTTCCTTTGCTGTTGCAGAGATGGCTTGAGTTGACACAGCAATTGTCTTCGTTTCTATGCATTAGGAGCATATAATAGGTGCTTTAGGATGACAATAACAGAGATATTTCTCTCTCAAGTCGGTGGATTTTAATAATTTACTCAAGAATGAAACTTTGATTCCATGTAAGTAAAGCTTGAAAGAAGGAAGGTACCCGTTTCTTCTCAATAAGTGTGATAAGAGAGGGTCTTCAACTCCTAAGCTTTCTAAACTGCAATTATCGCTATAAAAAGATGTTTCAATTTTTGTTGTATGATGTGTTCGTTGGCAGTCTCAGAGTGGGTAAGTGAGAACGATTAGGACGGGGGACACCTTTTCAGCTTTTCGCCAACCATTTGGAGACCTGGAATGTCGATTTTAAAATTTTAAATTTTAGAATTAATTAGTTTTCTTTTTAAAGTCACTGATAAAAGCTATACAAAAATGCACAAGATCCCTGAATATCTGCGATATCAATACTAAAAAAAAGGTTATAATAGAATATAAATTAATCATAAATTTCTTGAACAATTTAACGACTAATAATTAAAAATTAATAATAAGAATGAAATTAGAAAATTTATTAATGATTAATTATCTTTAGATTCATCATTAATAACTTACTTGAAAAAAAAATGAACAAATCCTTTAGCATAACCGGTATTATTCGTTAAGTTGTTTATTTAAACTCTTTCCACATTCGTCTGGATTTCATGTCACAATAATTGCAAAGGATGCCTCAAAAATAAAGCAAGATGATCTGCTCATACTGCGAAATTTTGTTTTCATTTTTCAGGCCTTACATTAAATCTTTTCTATTACAATACAGTATATTGCGGGTCTTAAAAATCAAATTATATTTACTAACTTATATTATTTTTTAATAAATGAAAAAAAATACATGAAGAAATTAAAAATATAATGAAATATATTGACTCAAATTTTAAAAATGTATGGGAAAACGAATAAATTTGAAAAAGGAAATAAATGTTACAAAAGTATTAATTTTCAATAATAAAATGAATAGGTAAAACAACTCATTTCTGGTTAATGACGAGAAAATTTTGCAAATAATCATAAATCAACAAGGTATGTCCAAAAAAATTCAAATATTTATCACATAAAGTAAATTTTGATAAAAATTTCAAAAAAGTTTCAAAAATGTTTCAAAAAACAGCTACATTAATAAGTTCCCCTCAATAAAGTTTCAAAAAGTTTCAATAAAGTTTCAATAATGTTCCAAAAAGATTCCATAATGTTTAAAAAGTTCCAATAACGTTTCAAAAAAGTTTCAGTAATGTTTCAAAAAAGTTTGAATAATTATTCCATAAAGTTCCAATAATATTTGAAAAATATTTCAATAATACTGCAAAAGCAAGTTTCAATAATGTCTAAATAAAGGATTCTTAAAATTGTCAAAATATTTTATTGAAACATAAGTAAAAAGTAAAGTAAATTTAAATCCTAAAAGTAAACTATAATGACTAAAATAGTAACTTTAATTTTTTGTTTGCCAGATATTTTTTTAGATTTTTATGGATATTCATTATTTATTATATTATATTATCTATTATGTTAGCTTTTATATTTTTATTTACATATATTTTTAGAAACTTTATGTTTATTATTATAGTATTATTTATATATTTTATATATTTTTTAATATTACTTAATTTCTTATATATTTTATAATATTTAAATATCTTACTATATTTATTTATCTTTATCTTTATTTAATAACTTTATTATTATTATGTAAAATATATATAATATATATTATATATATATATATATTATATATACTATATAGTATATATAATATCTTTATTATATATATTGGTATAATATTATATTATAATATAAATATATATATATGTATATATACTATCGGTATATATATATTATATATATATATATATAATTATATATGATATGATATATATATTATATATATAAGTAAGTATATATATATATATATATATATATATATATATATAATATAGTGATATATATAAAGATAACTAAGGTATACATATATTTTTGTCTACTAAAATAGATTATATACTATATATATTAATATATTAATATATTATATATAATATAGTATATTATATATATATACTATAAATATATATATCAATATAATATATATATAATAATAATATCTAAGTATGT
>JABUQX010068888.1:0-10000 GCA_015478945.1 Trachelipus rathkii
TATATATTTTTTTCTATCCATTGAAGTTTGAAACCACAGTACATAAAGCCATCTTCATTAGTTACTTTCGTGATCTCTGGCGAATATGAACTTTATAATTGATGACTTATAGTATTATAGCTAGTATATTCCTATATATAAATATATTATAATATATATATATATATATGATTGCTATATAAATAGCTATAGGATAAACATCTTCATTGTTACTGTGACTATAATTATATATATATCATAGTATATAAAAAAATTATCTATAGATATTGTACTTAGTTATTATATTATATATATATTATAATTCTTACTTTTATAGTAATATTTTATTATTATACTTTTATTATTATATAGGGTATTTATATTTTAATGTATATAATTATATAGATATATTTATTATAGTGTATACGGTATTTATATACTCATATTTACGTATACATAGTTTCATATTTACATCGAAATCATTACTTCTGTTTAAATTTTTTTTATCTTAATTTTTTTTCTGTTTTTTTAACATTAGATTTTATTTATTTTTTTTTTTCTTTTACATTTTAACTTAAAAAATAAACAAATGGAAGTAACTGTCGGTCCTTTCCTAACTGGATTTTTTGTTTAATTTAATTTTTTTTATAGTTATGTAAATAATGATTTTCCTTAGGTAGTAAGTATGCAGAATCTTTTAAACCTTTCCAAAATCTTTCCACGAATCATATATATGCTCTTTGTACTTTTTGTCTATTAAGATTTAATAATGTTTTGATTTTGTCACTCGAAAGGCATAGATTTAATATTATCGATATAAGATAAACGATTTAAAGAAGAATATGCCACTTTCTTACAAACCAAGCAACTCTTAATAAAGATCAGTTTTACGATATCAAACCGAACACCCTCCCCTCCTTCTTACATCTCCAGGGATAAGAGATATTAGTTCTGAATTAATGGTTATGTATAATAATTTTTGTAGTTTCATCTATTAGAAAGCTACGGTTTATGGTTAAAGAAAACTATCACGATCTTTGATAGTTACCATGGGTACTGCATTTCGATGTATCTATAAATTAACGAGCACTATTTAATATTAGGATTGCATTAGCCCGAAAAATAAACACCAGAAATATTATTTTTTTTAACAAATCTTGTAAACATAAATAAAAAAATAAGTCATATGCTTGTATAACCTTGTCATGTACCATAACGAAAGGGCAACCGTCCAAATTGTATAATGGGCTATTATACCCCCGTATTCATAATTACTTAGGCTCGATAAACAAAACAGCCGCAGGTGCAAATACTTACAAGTTTATGGTATTGTGGGGTTAAAATGTAATGTATCTAATCCAAGATTCCAGTCAAAGTGGTTGAACAATTATAAGAGCCTTGGTTCGAGGATAATGAGTTTGACCTCGTCAAGGATGAGACTCTCGGTTAATGTGCTGTTTTATTTTTCATTAGATAATTATGGCCGATCATAGCTGTAAACTGATCAGATGTCTCGGATGTAATAATTTGATTCAGATCTAAATGTGAAACTCTAGCTAGTTGAAAACAGGAATACATTAACAAACCTCCTAAGTTTATGTGTGAGCCATGTTGTGTATGAAGCCTTTTATACGAGAAAACCACCCGACAGAAAACCGACGCAAATGAATAGTGACAGCATCGAAAGACCGGTTATTCAGATACGGTGTGAGACCGCACACAACCGTCTGTTACAAGTCAAAATTAATTGAACATTCTTTTGTCTGGGTAGAGATAACTAGAGTATTTCTGAAAATTACATATAGATGCACGGTGAAGGGTAGGACACCCGAATATTCTATAATGGGAATTGGGAAGGAACCTTTAAACTGTAGAAACAAATACTAACACCTCACAGACGTAAAACAGTGAAACCAGCTAGGGTAAATGAAGCGACATGGATCTGAGTTTATGGGAAAACTAGTATGAATATTCAATAGCTGGGGTTTCGGGTGGGCCGTGCAGAAGTGGGGCCTGCACGAGAGGCGATGCCGCGGAGGCACGACCGATTGACCAGGGGCAGGAACAAAAAGAAGCAGCGAGGAATAGTTATAGCACTGTTGAATAATGACTCTTCTTGGTGCCCACGGCCCAACGGTATCGAAGGCCCGGTAGGAAAAACTCTTCGGCAAAGACGCCCAAAGGGCAATATGGAATCTAAACAAGAGGGCCACGAACCAAGTGGAATAAAGGTTATTATTTGTGCACCTGCCTGGGCCGCCGAGATACAAATTATAGGTTATTAATCCTGATAATTTGCGCGAGCAATACGACCTTTCTTTATTCTTTCGTTTGGGCTTAATTCATCATGCATACATACTTCCGATACCACAGAAGCATATTTAGTATCGTTTTAACAGAAAAACTCATACCTAAAGTATGGTTACCACACTCATTAGTCGGTGTCCATCGACCTCTGTTTGTGAATTTTGAAAATTAGTAATCAGAGGAAGGGTTGGGGGTACTATATGAGTCTCCGGAATCTGACAGTCTCTGAATGTTTTTAAAGATATTTTCATACTATCATATGGTGAAAATGGGGTATATGTTGAGTACTAATGAAAGATCATCTAATCACATTCACGGACTCGGCTAATAACGAGGTCAGAAGGTGCTAATAAGATAAAACGCGTCAGACCAGCCCTTAGGAGCAGAAATGAGAGAAAGGCCACAGCCAAGCGAAAAGGTTAAAACGGTGAGAAGTAAAGAAGCAGAAGTGGAACGGACCCCGTCAATTTTATTTAACCGCTTAACACTCCTCCCCCGTACCGCAGCAATTGCAGTCAGCGAATAAGCACAAACAATGGTCTTTACTGACTGAAAATCGTGTCAAGGGGTTGCAGAAACACACCTAAATAGTGACTGAATCGTGCATCGTTATAAACAGATCCCAAAGGGTAAAGCCCCGCGTATAATGATCACTTCTCTCTTCACGGGCCCCAATCAGAAGAACAGGTAAACAAGATATATGACGGACGGACTGAACGTAGTCCGAACCATATCGGTTCAAATAATTCCATGTACAGGCTTTATATCCTAATCGTTTTCTGTTCGTGTTTGTATCTTCATGTTCAGCTATACATTCAATTCATTATTCTATTAGTATTTCTGTTTATTCCGATACCTGGTCTATACGAATCAATTCGTTTCACGTTATCCAGAAAGGTGGGGACCAATGGGCGGGAAACCAGAGCAATGTAATTAGTTATTTCCTTTAGCATCGCTAAAATTTAGATAACAATTCGAAGGAATAATGTTCAAACTCTTCCCATTTTCGAAACATCACGCAATACCTAATGATGCTTGTTTGGGCCCATTTTTCCGAAACATTACGCAATACATTTGAAAATTCTTCGGAAACTTAGGAAAAATTATAAACAAATTTGTTTAAATACATTTTATAGTTTTTGCTAAAAATTCTTTTAATGTTTGTTAAAATAACATCAGCATAGTCGAATTATTTTTAACAAAAAAACAACCTAACAAAAATTTATTTAATACATTAACCTATCCTATTCATACTAATCCTATACAGCTGTTACAAAAATTCATCTCAGTCAGATACGCCAGTTGCACAACTTAACCAATCTCACATGTTCTATGCGCAAACTATGATATACCAATGTTAATTTAATATTAACTAGTAACAGAAATGCTAACATAGTAATATGTGACAAATGAAATACGAATAAATGCTACACAACAAGTTTTAACATCAGTAAACTAATACACTTTATATTGTTTTAGGTTAATTTTATTTAATTTAAAATATGTTTCATGATATAACTGAGCCCCATTTTTGCTTTATTTAAAAAATATATATATCTTTAAAAAAACTTTATTTATTTTTAATTTTATTTTGTTTAAAAATATTTTTTCCAATTTGATGCTTTTCATGTTTATACTTAAAAAATTTAGCATTTTTACACACCCTAAAACAAGTAAATCGCGTAAATCAAAACCACACCCACCCTTCGCTTACATCCTCCTTTCCCACCCTCCTCCCCCCCTTTCTATGATCTATTAGTTCTCATTGTCTCGTTACACTTCGGAGTGTATTTTGGATAAACATAACATAACGTAAAATTAACGTTTTTAATACCACTGATCAACGAGTAACAGCTTAAGTTGACAACAGATTCAATTCTTAACAAACGGTAACACAGCATTCATCAGAACTAGGAATATAATGACACAACGAAAGCAAACTAAACATACCTTAAACCACGAATAAACTGCCAAATTAACGAAGTTCCATACATAGCAACATTGAAGGAACTTAAACATATCATACAAAAACGGTACACCTATTTCACACATTATGTGCAGGCATATCTCTAAAACATGATAAAATGCTAATTTTACAATTAACATGGTGAATATTTAATACAACATTTACCAAACCTTGTCCAATTCATACTGCCCATTTAGTTTTTTCAATCAGTATCTCTATCATATCAATAAATTTCACAATTGACACAGTAATAATTTAACAAAAGTTCTATCATAACCTAAAATATTTATCATACAGACCAATGAATAATTGCATACATAGCAAAGTTTTAGCCAAACATAACGTAAAAATAAGTTGTTCGAATAAAATATCATAGTAAAGTGTAATAGTTTACCGATCCTAAAGCGATAAATCAGTAATCAGTAAAGATTATCGAGCGACACCCACTCACCATACCCTGCCCTTCCCATTCCCTCCATGACTTCTTATCTATGTGATCTATTGATTCAAGTACATTTCGAGTATCATTTCGGATAAAAACATAGCGCAAAAATGAGTTCTTTATCTACTAACCATCGAATAATATGCTAACATATCAATGATTTCACATTAATAAAGTTAACATAGCATTACCTGAACCAAGAAAAAATATAATGTGCAATAACAAACCTAAACACATACTTTTTTATTTTTAAGATATGTGTTTTTATTTTTTTAAAAGTAATTTTGAAATTTTTTAGGTGAAAATATATATTAAGAATTTTATTGTTTTTAGTAAATTTTCGTATATTAAGAGGGAAAAAAGTGTGCTTTTATTGGTTAGGAAAGATAGCTAATTTTTATGACTTTATGTAACAAACAAAAAAAAATTCAGCGAGGAAATGTACGCTTTTTAAGATTTTGTTCGCTTAACTAATGAATATGAGGCCAGATTACATTGCTCTCTCTCTCTCTCTCTCTCGTCTCTCTTCTCTCTCCTCTCTCTCTCTTCTCTCTCTCTCTCTTCTCTCTCTCTCTTCTCTCTCTCTCTCTCTCTCTCTCTCTCTTGCACAAATCGCAGCTGACCAAAGAATAGCTAACTACACGTCGAATTCAAACTTTTTTTTTTTTTCGTAATTTTGTCACCGCCCGACTCAGGGGCAGATGCCCAATTCAAGGGACGATGAGGTGATTGAAACCCCCAAATATTCATCTAACCGCAAAATTCGCAGGTTCATCCAAGACTAAATTTTTCAGGTGAGGAGACGAAGGTCAGTAGGAATTCAGATGATAGAGGAGAATTCCACAGAATAGAGGTGGCAGGAAAGAAGGAATCAGCCCCGCAGCGAACAAGTCTGGATTACTAATATCACATAAACTCAATGTGCCGACACGAGCACCATTGTGCTTCGTGGGCGTTGCGTTAAAGTGGTAGTACGCGAATGAGAGAATTCCCTCGAGCACTTTGCAGCTTACCGGTACCTATAGAAACAAGATAAGCACCGAAATCGCCGCCGCAAGATAGTAGGGTCAGGGAACTAGAAACAACAGACAGTTTATAAAGCCTTTGGCATTTGGACTCGACCTTATTCAAAAATAGTGAACCAGAGCCCCCAGATATCGAGAGCAGTACTCCATACAGGGCGGATGAACCCTGTATAGCTGGAGCAAATGAGAAGAGGAAAAAAGTCTCGCAGCCTAAACAGAACTCCAATTTCTTTGAGGCCACCCTAGCAACTTGTGATGTGAGGTTCAAGACATCTTTTTGTTATGTTAAGGCAGTGATGTTGTTAGGTCAACGGGTCAGAGACGAGAGAACCGTCCCAAAGAGATAGGAAGTTAGAGGTGTGTCTTAGAGAGGGAGATTTGTAGAAGTTGGGTTTTAAAGAACCTTAAATTTCACAAGGTTGAGAACGACCCCACCCGGAAATTCTATCCACGATCTGCAGGAGAATAGATCAGAAGGTTAAGAGGAGATGCATTCTAGAAGTTAAAAAGAGGAGCAGAATTGAAATTAGTTAAAGAATGAAGGGTCGAGTCATCGGCAAATGAGTGGATAGAGTAAGATGTGCAGGTGAGATCATTAATAAAAAGCAAAAATAAAGTAGGAGACAAGACAGAACCCTGAGAACAACTATTGACAGAAAAGAAGAGAAGCTCCCCATCAACAACAGCCGATAATTGAGCCATGTGATGAAGGGATACTACAGTAAAGCAAGAGAAGAGGAATAGTATACAGCAGCAAGCTTAGGAGCAGTTGACGCGTGCCATACCGGTCAATGCCTTGGATATGTCAAGCGCCCACCAGCAAGATCTCCCCTGTAGCTTCTGAAGGGCGCGGAAAACAATAAATCTCGTTAAATAAGAAGTATATCGCCAGTAGACCTCGGAGCGCCGAAAGCCGTACTGGCGATTGGAAAGAAGGGAATGAGATTCTAGTTGGTGTAAGAAAGTGAGAGTTGAGAAGAGTTCCAAAAATCTTAGATAGAATACAAGTAGGATAGAAGCAATAGGAGCGATAGTTATGGGACATTTTTCATGTCCCTTTTTTCGAATAGGTTTGGACATATGCGCACTTCCAACACTAGGGGAAAGTGCTAGTATTGAGCATAGAGAATAGTTTGAGACGAGGAGGCGCCACCTCAGAAGCACACCTCCCTCAAAACTCGCGGAGGAAATACCATCCGGGCACCTTTTACTTACGTTCATAGATCAGAAGCTCATGCATCCGATCAAATGAAATGACAGAGGGCACTAGGGACACCTGAGAGGAAAAAGAGGAGAAGAGGAATGCCAGAACCGTCCAGGGTGAGTTAGCAGGAAAATAGGCAGGCAAAAGAGATTTGGCCTTTCAGTTGGAGTTCATTAGCAACAGCAACCATCAGAGGAATAAGAGGAAGAAAGGATGACTATTACAGAGTTGTTAGAGACTTTTGGCAGAAGTCAGAAAGATTTGTTCAGTAGGTGAGAACCCAACGTAGGTCAGCGCACTTTCGTTTTAATGAAAAATTCCGCTTTGCTCGTTGAAGAGTACCCTGCAACGATTTCTAGCTAATTGAAAATTAGCGAGAGTGATAGGAGAATGAGAATTTTTCCACCACCCGATACGCACTGTCTCTAGCCTGGAATAGCCACGAGAAACAAGCACGACTCGAACCATGGATTTATGAGAAGAAAGAAGATGTTAGTCCGAAGAAGAACATGAACCCATGCTACATCCCATCAAACGATTACAGCTCCCACTTTTAACTCGGCAAAGTTTGAATAGGGTCAGAGACCAAAAAAGGCACTTCACCCACAGTTATAAAATAAGTGAACCCAATAAAAGGTCAACCGATTTTAAATTACCAGAAAACGCAGATAGTTTGCCGATTGGAGCGTGGAGAAAAGTATGTAAAATTAAGAGATATAAGTTGTGGTCAGATTTACCGATAATAGGAGCGAAGGTGTGTATTTATAGAGAGAAGGACTAGTTGTGAAACATGGTCAAGTGTGTTTCAAGAATTGGTTGGGACGATTCGCGCGAATAGTAGTAGGGTCTTTAATAGTTGCTCCAGCATCGATTAAGATACTGAATGATTCGGCTTTTTCCAACTAAATCACTCATGAGTGTGTTTGTACTCTGAAATCCCCTAAATAAGAGGACCTCAGGATATTTGGATGAGAAGATATAACAGTCTCGTGAGAAGAGTAGTAGATAATCAAAAAGGCATGAAAATCGTTCTGTTAGAAGAACAGTAGCAGAAGCACAGGGGCATTGTTAGTAGAGGAAGAAAGATTTTAAGCCACAAACATCGAAATTAGGAAGATTCAAGATCTCGAGACGTGTTACAGGAGGGTTTATGTTTACATAGGCATATACTTACCTTCAGACGGTAAATTATGAAATAAGTTATAGTTGGATATATAAACGAGTTAGAGGATTGAATTCTTAGCCCATCTGGGTCTCGGACAAGAGCAAAAGATTAGGTTAGAGTTGGAGAGGTGGTATTCCACGGATGCAAAGTTAGAGTTCAAGCCACGGATGTTGGTAAAGTCAAATGAAAGCCGCGCCTGTGCAAATCCGCCCATCATACACGCACACACAGTCACAACAACAAAAAGAACAGACAGAAACAAAGACAAAACCAAAAGGAGAAACGAGGATAAAGTTATTCAAAGTTAAAACCTAAATTTAAACCTGAATTTTAAAAATACGCTAAACCTTATTTTTACAGCAAATATAATCCAATATAGGACTGATAGTGAAAGTTCAAAAACACTCACGCACCTACACACACACAAATGCATACAAAAAAAGAGAAGAGAAAAAATACTATTGATCAACTAAAAAAGTGGAAACTAAAAACTGTATAAAATTATTAATAAGGATATTCAAATAGTAAATGCCAATAATATAATATTATAATACTGTTTCGAGGAAAAATAAAATAAAAAATAAAACAAACATAACCCTAGTACTAGCTAAACTACGTATTGCTTTCAACTACAATCCTAAAAACTAACTATAAGTATCTAACATAAACTTAAAAAGCTTTCAAAATCAAAAAATTAAAAAAGAATAACTTATTTTTATAAGGTTTACATCAGATTCTTCATATATTAAAACCATAATAGTAAAAACATTTAAAACAGGGCATCACTTAATATACAAAACAACTTAATACAAAAATTACCAAAACAATTACAAACTCATACCAGAGCCATTGGAGACTCCGTATAACCACAATTCTATCATAAAGTCACCTATAAACAACTGTTATTATATGTTGATTTATCGTGTTATTTAACAATCAAATGAAAAAAATTTATAAAAGAGAATGAGAGAATGATTAATGCAATATTATTTTCAATTGTTTAAAAAAATGAATATTCATTTTTTGAAAATTTTCTGTTATTTTACTAGGGAGCGTTGCTTCCCCTTGCTTCCTGGACTGTACGCTCTTGAATATTTATATACATTATATAATATATATATATATATAGAATCTATATAATATATATATATATATATAGTATATATATATATATATTAATATATATATATATTATATATAGTACCATTATAGTATATATTATTATATATAATAATATATATATATAATATATATGAATATATATATATATATATATATATATATAATATATATATATATAGATATATATAATTATATTAATATAAAATATAATATATAATAAAATTAAAATATTTATTACTATATATATCTATATAATATATATACAAAAAAGATAAATGCTGCGCTAAATTTGGTTTTCCTGTTTGCTCCATAAAAGATTATCGGGTTCATTGACCATAATGAAGCATCTTGTTCAGGTGGTGCCACTGTAATTGTCGACACAGGTCGCCTGGCATTGAAGTGCCAGAGTCTCCTTTATGAAGTGAGAGGCTGCTCACCCTGCAATGTTGGGCATATTATGGTTAGAACGCTTTTAAGAAAAATTTACAAAAACAGATTTCGAGGCTTAAGCCGAAGATCATCATTTACGAACAAGCATGATGTCATAACAATTCTTTAATGCCAAAGTATATATAATATAATATATATTATATATATAATAATATATAATATAATATATATATATATATATATTATACTATATATATATATATAATATATAATATATATATTGGCTCATATATGTAAATGTGGTATGTAAATAAGCCGTGAAAAGGGAGTCCATAGAATTTTAATTGGAAGAAGAGAATTGTTTAATTGATTTAAGCAAAGAAGGAATAATCAATAAGAT
>JABUQX010068888.1:12500-48870 GCA_015478945.1 Trachelipus rathkii
GATTCAGGGATATGGTATGTCTTCTTGATTATTCAATATGTGCACGGATGGGGTTATGAAAGAATTAGAGGCAGGGGTAGCAGGGATAGGTGTTAGAACGAAGGAGAATGGAAAAGAGTGGAGGGCGCTCTTCCTATTATATGCTGATGATTTGGTTTTGTGTGGCTAATCTGAATGGAGTTTGAGAGGATTGGTAGAGCAGGGTGTGCAAAAGGAGGTGTTTGAAAGCAAACGTAGATAAGAGTAAGGTTATGGTTGTGAGAGAGGACAGTTCTTGGTGTGAAGTTATGTTGGATGGTGAACAACTGCAACAGGTGTCTGAGTTTAAATATATATGATATATTTTTAATGAAAAGGGAACGGATGATGATGCAGAGTGTTGTAGGAAAGTTGTGAATGGTAGGAAGATGACTGGTGCTATTAAATCCTTGGTGGATGTAAAGGATCAAAGTCTTAAGTGCGCTAGGTTTTTACATGGGGGTATGTTGTTACCTATATTATTGTGCTGTAGTGAAACTATGGTCTGGAATAAGAGGTATAGATCCAAAGTACAACTTGTTCCGGTGGACAATCTTAGGGGCATTTTAGGTGTGAGAAGAGTTAGGAAGTTGTGTGGTGTAAAGAAAGGAGTAAATGAGAGAGAACACAATGAGATGGTTTGGTTATGTGGAAAGGATGGATAATAGTCGGTTGGTTAAACGGATGTATAGTGGTGATTGTGCTGGGAATCGACTGACTGTTAGAGGGAAGAAAAAGTGGATCAAGTCAGTAAAGGAATGCCAGGAGGAGAGGAAATTGAGTTTGGCAGAAACGAGAAGAAACATGCATAATATAAATGAATGGCTGGATTTTGTAAGGGTGTATGGTTGGAGACTACCTGGTCCAAGGGATGAACCCTAGATTGACGAGATACCAAAGTGAAGGTTCATCGCAGTACCATCAAGCCCTAAGGTGAATTTTTCTGACTGCGACGAGTTCTCACTTAAAGGTAAAAAGGGGGCGGTAAGACTGGGCTTTCTTTTCGACTTGCGTCATGTTCTTCTACTACGTTTCTGCTTCCAGTGCATGCTACACACCTTACCCCCAATCTTGGGGAAAGAAGGTGGGTGGTGATTATATATATATATATATATATATATATATATATATATATATATATATATATATATATATATATATATATATATATTAATATATATTATATATATATATATATATATATATATATATATGATATATATATATAATATATAGATTATATTATATATATATATTGTCAAAATTTAGATTTCAATCTCTATTTTCTTGATATTTATATGGGGGATGCCCTTTATTGCTATAAACACACACGTAATAAAATAAACTTTAATATATTGGTAAAACATGGAAAAATCTTTATTTACAGAAGTCATTGCTCACTTCCACAAAATTCTACAAAAAAATTCCTGCAAAAAATGAAAACTGGACAACAACCCGGATTTCTAAATAGCAGCTTCCAGATCCTTCTCTCATCAACTAGAGAGACTTTTTAATAAAAAGTTCAAAAAAGCTTCACCTGAAAGAGGCACGCATAATGCTGGCGAAATATAGTGAGCAATACTTCTGTAAATAAAGATTTTCCATGAAAGCAAATATATTCAAGTTTTATTTTATTAAACTTGTGTTTTATCAATAAAGGGCATCTCCATATATATATATATATATATATAGATATAATATATATATAATATATAAGATTACTATATATATATATATATATATATATATTATATATATATATATATACATTATTATATTAATATATAATATAATATATATATATATATAATATATATATATAATATATATATACTAATAATATAATTATATATATATATATTTATATATAATATATATATAGTATATATATATATATATATATATATATAGATATATATAGTATATAGTATATTATATACACGCTGAATTTCCTTTTCTTTTGTACCAAAGGATGCTATTGGGAGCTTACTTCTACTCTCAACCAATAACTTTGACTGGAGCAGACTCAAATTTGTGCCATGTTTGACACATGAAGAATCAAGCTTCACATAATTATTATAAAAAGTTTTTTCAAAATGATAACCAAATTTTTTTACTAAATCACTGTATCTTTATTAAATGTATAAATTTCATTTATTATTTAGAATTTAAACGGAGAAATGGAAGCAAATAAATTAATTAAAATAAAATAATAATCATTAAATAATAACAAAAATTAAATATGGCTGCTTATGTTTATCTTAATTAAAGTGTATGTTATATTTAAATTACAGGGTAACCAGCAGAATGCTTAAGACATTGAAAATGAAACCTACATATCAACAAAAGGAATATAACAAACAATTATAAACGTGGTTTTATTACTCTATAAATAATTTTTATTTTGCTTATTAATTATAAATAATTTCGTAAATTTTTTATGATAATTTGCATAATGTTGAAAATTTAATGCACACAACCTATAAATTACCTTAAGAACCGTAATTAATGTCTCAGTCAAAAGCTAAAAGTAACGGAGTAACGGAACTTTCGTTACTTTTATTTTTCATTTCAAAGAAACTGAATAACGATAACGGAATTTATTTTTCCAAGTAACGGAATAACGGTATCGGGTAACGGAATTACTTTTTTGAGTAACGATGCCCCTCTATATATATATAGATATAGTATATAACTTATATATATATTATATATATAATATATATATATATATAATTATATATATATAATATATATATAATATATATATATATATAAGTATATATATATATATATATATATATTATATATATAATATATTATATCTGAATACCTATGTTGCCAGATCTACTTACTTTTAACAAATTATCCTCTTATTTGTGGATGTGGCAAACTTTTGGCTACGTACGTTTCCATTACTCCTCCTGATAAGCGGTTACCTACAATCCCCCTACAGTTCTAACCCTAAAATCGAATCCCTTCACTACGCACCAAGAAAATGGAAATTTTCAAAGAAAATAAAAGTTATATATAATAATATTATATATATATATATATATATATATATATATATTATTATATATAAATATACTAGTATATATATTATATAGATAATATTATATATATATCACCACACCCTCAGGAGCTGATTAGCCCCTTAAAGTGGAGTCCTTGCAACACCGTCACCGAAAATGGAAAATAAAATAAATAATAAATTACTTAATATTAGCATTTTTTTAATATATATTTTATTATATATATATATTTTATATAGAATATAGATATATATTATTTATTTCTATATTTTTTATTTGATAGATAATATATGGGTATATATATATATATATATATATATATATATATATATATATATATATATTATGATATTATTATTATTTTTATTATTATTGTATTATTATTATTATATTATTATTATTATTATTTATTATTATTATTATTATTATTATTTTATTATGGATATTATTATTATTATTATTATTATTATTATCATTATTATTATCATTATTATTATTATTATTATTATTTTATTATTGATTATTATTATTATTATTATTATTATTATATATTATATATTATTATTATTATTATTATCTAGAGCATTGATTCCCAAAGTGGTCTATATAGACCCCCAGGGGTCTACAACGACTTGCAAAGGGTCCATGATAGTCTTTAAAAATATTGGGGGTCCATGAGATGTAAATGGGGGTCACGATAGTGGATCTCATTTAGGCATATATATATTTAATTAAATTTAAATTAGTATATTTCATAAATTGTGTAAGTTGTAGCCATTCGCTTGTCGGTCGCAATACACTTGAACTTGTTAAAAACTTGTACTATAATGATAATACCAGTATTCATTCATGTCATCACATACGCGCAGAGAAATTCTTCGCGAAGACAGCTCAATTCCCTATTTACTTTTTATACAACAAAGTTTTAAGCAATGACGCTATGAAACCATTTAAACTGGAGGATCATCTGAGAAGATTTCACCCTCATAAAACAGGTAAGATTTGAAATACTTTCAAACACTTAAAGATAAAATTCAGAAGAGACCCACGGTGGACAGAATGTTCGCTTCGACGTCACAAAGAGACGATGATGGTTTGCGGGCGTCTTACAATATCTCACTACTTTAGCAAAATCCGGAAAACCACATACTATCGGAGAAAAGTTAATTTTGCCAGCCATTGAAGAGTTTTAAAAACTATTTTACACAAACCTGCATCGATATCATTAAAAGAATTTCCTTAAGCAACAACACACTTGAGACGTATTCCCCCCCAATTGAAATTGAGTTATTGATATTGAGAGTCTTGTTGTAATGATTTGGCAAACGACCCATTTCTCTATACAGGTGGACGAGTCAACTTTACCTGGTAATGAAGCATTATTATTGGCATATGTTCGTTTCATTATGGATCAAGAAATCTACGAAGAACTGCTCTTCGCGAGAACTTTGACAACCGACACTAAAGGGGAATCAATATTGATGTTTGAAGGATATTCATAGAAAAAACCAATCCACTTATCAATATATAATAGCATAACTACAGATGAGCACCTGCCATGTAATGGGCGTTATTGTGGATTATAAGCTTATTAAAACAAAAATTTACCGAGGTGCTTAGCAAATACACTGCGTCTCATCGACAAACATTTAGTTGCTAAAAATCTGACTCTTAGATTGCATGAATCTCTTCAATTAGTCATTCATTCAGCAAACCGAATCCGAAACAACGCGTTGAATACAAGTTATTTGCGAAAATGACGAGAACTTTCATCAATTACTCCTTCACACTGAAGTACGCTGGCTGTCAAAAGGCTTATGTTTGACAAGATTTTTTGCACTTTTTGAGACTATTTTAGAGTTTCTGGATGCTAAAGATTTAATTTTAAAAGAAAATTTAATCAAGTGGGAACCAGACATTGTCTATTTAACAGATTTGTTCACTAAATTTAATGAGGTTAACTTGCAGTTACAAGGTGACAGTCTAAATTTGATTAAAACAAAGTCCATCATTTCAGCGTTTCTTGACAGAATTAAGCTAATGAAGCACAACATTGGAAGGCGAGAATTTTCCCAGTTCCCCAATTTGTCACAGACAAACTGTCAGGAAGACGACGTTTCAACCTACGTTCAACTTTTAAATGCCCCTCTATTAGATTTTTGAAACTGGTTTGAGGATTGTTTTACACTATGGTAATACCACAGTGGATAATCAATCCATATGGTGACATTGAAGAAACGGATGTCATATTACAAGAGGAATTGATCGGAATAAGCACTAACGAAGAACTTTAGGTACAGTTTAGAAACGAATATCAGCAATTTTGGCTTCAAAAAGACATACCTGTTGCTTATCCCGTATTATGGAGTATCGCGAGAGAGTTTTTAATTGCTTTACCATCCATAAACCTAGTGGAAAGGGGTTTCAGAGCGGTTGCCAATCTCCTAGCAAGCAAAAAGAAACAGACTGGACATCATTAACCGAGGATATATGATATTAAACATAACTAAATTGATGCCAAATGTTGAAACTTTACTATTAAGGCATTAGGTTAATCCCTCCCACTAAAAGCATTTATTTTTTGCTTAGTTATTTTATGTAACAGATACTAGCAACCTAAGTTAAACATATAAATACCCTCTATTCAGATTTTGAAACTAGGTTTGAAGATGTTTTGACTATGGTAATACCACAGTTGCTAATCAATCCATATGGTGACATATAAGAAAGGGATGTCATATTACAAGAGGAACTGATCGGAATAAGCACTAACGAAGAACTTTAGGTACAGCTTAGAAACAAATATCAGCAATTCTGACTTCAAAAAGACACACCTGTTACTTATCCTGTATTATGGAGTATCGCGAGAAAGTTTTTAATGCTTTTCCATCCTTATACCTAGTGAAAGGGTGTTTCAGCGCGCCCAAATAAAATAGCCCCAAAAAAAAAAAAAAAAAAAAAAAAAAACCAGACTGAGAACAATCATTAACAGAGGAGAATTGAAGATTAAACCTAACCAAAATTGCATTGCCAAATTTTGAAAAATATTAAAGCATCAGGATTCATCCCTCCCACTAAAAGCCTTTATTTTTGCTTAGTTATTTTATGTAACAGATACTAAATTTTAATTTGGTTCGCTATTAATTTCAATTTAATTAATAAATGCATATAAACTCAACATGTGTGTTTTTTAAAGTTTTTGCAAATATTCATATCAGTAAGCAGGGGGTCTACCAAAAACCGAAAAACATGGCAAGGGTCTATTGAGACAAAAAAGTTGGGACCTCTGATCTAGAGTATTGAGGGGGCATCAGCAAGTCGATACCCGCGTTGAAACATTTATTTAACATGATGATTTCGTGTTTTGTCAAGCACGTAATATTATTCTATGACGTCAAACATTGTATTCCGTTTTTATTTTCATGCCTTGAATTTCATATTTTTTAAATTATTTAATTACGTATTATATAAGATTCCACAACCTAACTTAACGTGAGATAACTTGTCAACAATTAAATTAAAATGATTTAATTTTTTTTGGAAAATTTGTTCCAAGAACAAATCCAAAACTATGGAATGTATATACAAAGAAACTACCTAAGTAAAAAATGTGCATCTCCCTGGATTACATATGCTCTGAAAAATTCATCCAGTTTGCACGAACAGAAAAAAAATTATCGCAATTTTACATTTTAGAATCCAAAAAAAGTGGGTTTTGAAATTGAACAACGCTGAGCACAAAACTCCAAAAATCAAAAAAGAACAACGTGCATTTTGTAGGTAATGGACACATCTATGCATATTTTAAGTTTGAATCATTTCGAAAAAAATTCTGGAAGTTGATACGAGAAATGTCAAAAACATTGGTTTTGAAAAATTGAAAATTATGAAAGAATGACTATAGACAGAAAAACACTCTAAAACGACGTTTTAGAGGGCAAAGGAAGCTACAGTTCTGTGTTTATATGATCAAAATCGGCTAATAATTCCGAATTTTATGTCCATTTTTAGAGGTGGTGAAACTGGGCTCAGCCCGAGCCAAATATTGGATTGTTTCCAGAATTGGCGTTTTGGTTCTTTGTTTTTTTTTATTTTACATATTTATATATTTCCGCCTCATTAAGAATTTATGAAGATGGGGAGCGGGGACGAAAGTAAAAGTGACAAACCCCAAAAGAAACTCAGTTCAGTAGAACTTCTGACAATGTTGAGAGAATCATTAGCAGAAGAAACAAAAGACCTGGATTTTAACAACACAGCAGACAGTGTGGCAGGTTTGAACCAGGCATGACAAATGAAGGAAGCCAGCACAAGCCGAGGTCAGGAGGCAGAGACAAGAAAGGGGAGCCCTAATATGGGCCAAAACATGGAAAAGAAATGGGAGAACCAAATACGACACCGAACAACCAAGAAGAAATGCATAACAAAGAAGCCGAATGTACGAAACGAACTGAAGTACAGACGCACCACCTCGGATGAAATGGATTGCACTTCTATCAGAAGTGGGAGTGATAGCAACAGTGCAAGTGATCAAGAACAAGTAAGAAAGAAAAGAAATAAGAAGAGAAGGACAACCAGGAAGTACACTACAGATGAGAGTTCGGCTACAGAAGGCGATGCCCCCGTAGATAGTGAACTTGATAAAAGGGAAAAGCTGTGGCTGAAGAAACTAGTGCTGTTAGAAAAAGCGGGGATGGTGCTAAATATGGCGGTAAATATAGTCCTCATCATCCTGGCTGGGTAACTCCTGGAGGTCTTAAGAACATTCAGTTAGGCAAGTGTGAAAGACGTTAACCCTGTAAAATATTGAAAAGAGAAAGTCCAAACTTTCGATGCTTTCATCGAAAATTATGAGAGATATGCCAGGAAACAATTATTGAGAAACAAAAATCGTTGTGTGGTGGACTTGCGGAACCTTTTGGAGGGTCCATCGTTGCGGACGTATTATAACATCTACAGGGCCAAGATGAGTTATGTTACAATAATAGCAAGATTGAGGAGCTGCTGCAAAGAGGAAAAAGGGAGTGAGATTCTAGATTTACAATGGGAATTCTGGAGGATAGAAATGAAGAAAAATGAAAAGTTTGCAGAGTTTGCCCAAAGATGGCAAACGATATACGAAGCACCCACAAGGGAGGAACAAAGGGACGTGGAGATGTTGAAAAAAACAGTTTGTAAAATGTCTCCCGAAGAAAGTGGCAAGGAGATTTAGAGTCCGGATGAGAGGAGAAAATGAAAGTTTAAAAATCAGATGGAAAGACGTAGTCAATTGAGCTCAAGAGGAGGACGAGCTTGAGGAGCAAGAACATGGGAAACCCAAAACTCCCGCGATTCCAATATGGGCGACATATGCAGACCAGGTGCGGTACGGTAGACCTTTACCCTTTCAAGGGAGGGAACATAAAGGATTCGCTGGCCGGAATACTGGGCCGTATGAGGAACAAGGTAGGAAATGCCACCATTGCAACAAGAGGGGACATATAAAGAGAGAATGCTGGAGATTTAGAGGGTGGTGTTTGGTGTGTGGTAGTAGTGAACACACAATTGCCAACTGTGGGATGAAGACTAGAACCAGAGATAGACGTCAGCAAGAAGTGCAAGGAGTTAGTGGTGAGCACACTGAGAACGTTGCAAGGGCTCACGGCGTTGATGAATGCAAATGTTTCATGTGGGAGGAAAGCGTGCATTTGTGGGAGACATGTCCTATGAAGGCAAAAGTGGAAGAATTAAGAAAGAAGAGAAACAAGAAGTCTCGGGAAACGAGACCGCTCCGCCATTACCGGGAATGAGCCGGAGCCAACCACAGTAATTTGCGAGCAAGCAAGTATCCCGGTTAATCAGGGCTGGTCGATACTAAATCCGGGAGTGGAGGAGTTTGTGGCGGGCCTTAGCCCCTTACAGCAGCGACCAGCAAAAGTGCGAAAGAGGACAGATGTGACAACAGATGAAGTGACGACTGGGGTGTACAGAGCTGATGATAAGAACAATTATGGTAGAGATGGTAGTATTCAATTAACACCATTATTGCGGTTTAAAATACAGCTTGATGTCAAAGAGGCACTTGCGATAATGGATTCGGAATCACAGTACTGTATTATTGGGGAAAATGAGCTAAAAAAGATCTCGAATCCGGAGACAGTTAACAGAAAAATGAAGTTGAGAGGCATAGGGGACCCATCTCACTGCACAGAATCCCAGAGAACTGTTACCTTGAGAGTGACTATTGATGGAATTGATTACGGCCGATTCGATTTTATCGTAATAAGGAACGATGGTGTCATCTTGGGAATGCCCTTCTTAACAAAGAATCAAATCAAGCTAAATGTGGCAGAGAAAACATTTACGCGTTATGGTGAAACGGGCATTACGGAACATGTACATTTGCCAAATGACCCTGGAAATTGTGTACGGGTTGTGACTGCGCTTCCAGTTTACGTGGTGGAAGGTACAGCCATCACAGAAAATGGATGGGTTTGTGTGAAGGCATGCTGGAAGTCGAAACAGATGAAACCAAGGAGTGGTACAGAATGAGAAGATGAACGGTTTGAAGAACTATTAATTGATAACAAGGAAGAAAATAATAAAAGGGGTTATAATAAAAGATTTAGGCTACTGCCGGGTTTAGTGAAATGGAAAGATAATCAAGGAGAAGTGCTGGTGAAGAAACTGACAGCTGGATGAACATATTTAGGGAATGGTGAAATCCTCGGTACAGCACACTTGATGAAGGTTGAGTGTGATTTGGTTCGATTCGAAGCGAAAACGCGTACTGTGAACACTATAGTACAAAGACCACCGGAACAACCAAAATATGAGCATGAATGGTCAAAAGAAAGATTATATAATGAAACAGGGTTTATATAAGAATTAACAACTGGACTTTGACGGAAAATAATAGAAGCATTATGGGGATATCGATCGGCATTTAGCAGAAGTGATGCCGATGTGAGCAGGACATCGATGACTCCGTACAAAATCAAGCTACATGATGACACCCCGATTTACCAAAAAGCAAGAAGGTTTGACCAAAGAACGAATGAGGATATAGAAAGCCAGATGAGAGAAATGTGCTTGAGAGACATTGTTGAACCCTGCTCTTCAGAGTGGAGTTTTCCAATAGTCCAGATTAGGAAAAAGAATGGTACCGTAAACCCACCTAGAAGGGGTCCCCAGGAATTTTAAAAACCTACGGAAAAAATTGTTGGATAAGCTCATTCTGGAAAGAAGGGTATACGGGATAGAGAAACGGGCAAAAGCATTAAATTACTTAGGAACACTGAAAAAGAACCTGGAAGAGAGCCAATGCCGCAAGTATTATTGACAGAAAGTTATATATTTAAAGTGAAGATATGGCTCCATCACGAAACATGCTATTCAGTGGCTTATATGGGTCCAAGGGCGAGAGAAGAACACCTGGACAACGTGCACTTACAGGTACTGGGAGAGGCCATTTTAATCCCTTAAAAGACAACGGTACATTCACCCCAACAAACTGGAATACCATGACGGAAGAAACCCCATTCATTTCAGATGACGATGAAGAGCTTAAAGAGGATGATGAACAGGACACCTATGGGAATATCCTCAGGAAGAAGCAAGTGAGGATGGTGAAATTAACTTGAGTCAGCACCAAGATGCCAAATTGGAGATAAATCTGTTGATGAAGGAAAGAGGCAACAATTTAAGACTAAACTGTAACCACATTTTGAGGGGGTCGCCTGGAAAGAGGTGTGCATAGAGGAGTTGATAAAATGTACTTTTCTAGATACTGGGGCAGTAATCATTTTGAAATAAGAGGTGGCTGTAAACGATCTTTCATAATTTTGACACATACTGCGAGAATGACCAGTAGAGTTAACACTTAACGGTGTGGACACCTGGGAGGTGGAATGCACAAGGGCAGTGGAAATTACAATAAACACAAGATATCGGCAGATGATATTGCCGTTAGTGGTCGTCAAAGACGCGTATATTCCAGCCAGTCTCCTGCTGGGCATGAATTATCTGGTGGAAATTGAAGCGATTCCGGATTTCGGGGAAGGAATAATTTCGCATGGTGGGGATTCTGAGAATGTGACTAACACTTTTGTAACAACGGTATCAGTGAGTAACCAATCGGTGAATAGAAACAGTGATCAATTTACTGGGATAGCGCCAGAGGAGATTGTGAAATTACAAGATAGATTGGAAGCCATAAAAACTCTAAGAGATTGACAAGACTGATCCTTTACTAAAGGAATTTTATCGGTACAGAGAGGATTTTGTTATAAACAAAGGAATTTTAAGGAAGAAGCTTGGAACAAGTTATTGTAGTGCGGTGGTAGGGTTCAAACAACTTGTGCATGTAAGTGTGACAGTTCACAGAAATCTTGCGTACATAAAACGGTATAAACTATTGGATGCCTTGGTGAAATATGTGTGGAATTGGAAAATACATACAGTGACTCAGGAAGTATGTAGAACTTGCCCGAAGTGCCAACTACCGAAGATTCACAATACCGTAAAATACCCACCAGTCTGGAAAATTGAAGTGAAGAACCCATTTTGAGATGGTCACTGTGGACGATATGTCCATGTCTAAAACAAGATTGGGTAATGTAGCATGCCTGGTCGAAAATGATCACAGTAGTAAGTGGGCAATGGTGAGACCACTGAAAGATAAGGTGATGAAAAGTGTAACGGATGCACTTGAGTACCACATATTACCAAGTTTTATATATGCACCATACAAGATATTGATTGATAATAGAGTGGAGTTCAGGAGTAGGAAGTTTGAATAGAAGCTGAGGAGTTATAAGATTGGCGACATTTATAGTAGCCCTTACAAACCTGCAAGTAACGGGGCTGTGAAGCGCGTCAATAGAACGTTTGCAGAGTTTGTGAAGAATTTAGTGGCTGAATAATTGGATAGGGACATTTTTCTGCCGAGAGTAGTGTTGATATATAACAACACAAGGCACACTGAACTTAGGATGTCACCAGCAGGGAAGTTAATAACAGAACATCATGATAGAGGGGGATGTTACCCCATCCCAAGAGAAGAACATGGAAAGTGGAGAGAGAGTCACCCGAATTGGCTACCTCATGCAGTGGGAGTAAAGATTAAATGGAAGATTATAAGTGTAGATAGGTAGTCCGTAGACAAGAACTTGGGAGAAAGATTTGAAGGCCCCTATGTAGTCACCAAAGTTGTATCCGAGGGAATGACGTATGAGATCGAGAGGGGAGGGAAAACTGTAAAAGCACATTATTTACATTTGAAAGTGTGGGCAGATCCGCCTCCTTATCTGTCACAATATTTCCTGCAAGAGAATGAAGAATTAGAGTTGGAGACCCCACAAGCAAACTCGTCTGAGGAAAATGACTCAGGGATGGATACATCGAACCGTGATCCTCAGTTGAGATTCTTTTAGGACCTGTAGGTTGGAGTAGGGCAGAATCTGCCGGTCAAATGTAGGAAGAACCAGTCGGTCAAAGTTGAGAAGAACCAGTCTGTCAAATGTGGGAAGAACTAGTCGGTCGAATGTGAACAGGACCAGTCGGTCTGATATGAGCGTAGCCCTTTGGCCAGGGGTGGGCGTAACCTTCCGGAACAGCGTACAATTTTGTGGTGTAAAGATCATTCGGTCAGTACGTGGACGGAAAAGAAGAGGGATTGCCAATTGAAGAAGGCTTGGCAGATGCTGAAAGGTGTAGCAACAGCGAGCATTTGTACGAAGAATGTTGCAGCGGTACAGACGGACCAGTAGATAACACACGTTAGGGGAACACAAACGAGTAAAACTGATTCGGTGTTCTCACCTATTGATGCCAGTGAACAGCTGGACTGGTTTGACAACAATGATACAAATAGTGATGGGAGCAGTGACTTTGATATCCAGAAGTTTGAAGCGTCGCTGCGTTTCCCGCAGAGCAGTTATACGTTGACTACAATAGCAAGCGACATGAGTGATCTGGACGAAGAAATACCCTTCGACCAAGTGGAAGAAGAGTTGCCTGTATCTGGGACAGGACAGTCGGAGATTGAAGAGAGAGCTACTAGTTCAGCAGATGCCTTAAAAACACCAGAATTAACAGGGAAATCTCTATACGAAGAGTTCAAAGAAGTCGGGGAAAGCCCTGAAATATAAACATATCTAAAGAGCCAGTGCACGTAGAGGACGGTGAACAAACTAAAAAAAAAAAATCAATACTCGCCGCCGCAAACAAGATCTCGAGGATCAGTTCCAGAATTGTCCAACGTACAAGGGAAGATTCTGGAGTACGAAAGACGAACGGAGGCGAAAAAGGCGTCAAGGAGGACAACCAAGTGTAACTATTTTTCTTGTTTGAGATTGGAAAACCAATCTCTGAGGGGGGAGTCGTGTGATAGGGTGACTTTGCGAAATACAAGAACCAACTAAACTTATCTGAAGTCAAGAAAATCGGCAGCAGAATTGTGTCTTTTTTATGTGAAGTTTACCGTAGAAAGAGTGTCCAAACAACGATTGATATACAAGTGGTTCTTGTGGAAAATCAGAAATTATACTTTCAAGTTACAATCCAAAGTCGTAAGCCAAGTTATAAGCAAGTCCCGTGTAACGGGTGCTAACGGGAGAATGGCAAAACAACTTGGTATTGTGGGAACGGCAAACAGCTTGGTCGTGTGAGGACGTTAAGCAGCTTGCCAGTCTCTGGACTACGTGAATCAGCTCGGGAATGTTGAGACATAACCACTTGTCAGTTCACGGAAGTTGGGATGATTCAGCTGTATTGTCAGGGAATGAGAGAATCCCAAACGTGGAGTGAGTCACTGGGTTTCAACTTTAGAAGATAACAGACGACGATAGTTGTGCAGAGCCAGCATAGGTGCCACGACGTATTAGTGGCACACATGAATATCAATTTAAAAGGACTTAATTAACATTTGTTAAAGATAGTAAATTTATTATCAAAGGAGGTCAAACAACTATAGCTGTTATATTACAGTATATATATATATATATATATATATATATATTATAATATATATATATAATATATTATATATATAATATTAGTATATTATTATATAGTATATATATATATATATATATAATATTATAATATTATAAATGTTTTTTCCATCTATTCCTTTAGCAGGTTTAAATTCTCGTCTTATAACGTAACTCGTAAAAATACGGGGTTCATCCATACGCTACATATATGTATACAGTAGGAGAAATAGTCAATAAAGTTAAAAGAAGAGGAGTGTGTCATCTTTGATTATCTCAGCAAGTCTGATGTAAAAAGAATTGAAACACTTAGAATGTTTGTTGTGTTTTATTATAACAGAAAATTGAGTTTGATTGCACTATATTTTAATTGTTAATGTGTTGTTTTTGACGGGAATTGTTTTTGCATTCCTTTTGAGAGCTGTGTTGTTTTCTTTATTTTATTTTGAGGATTTGTTGGCCATTTTTCGAGAGAAATGAAGATGGGAGCGATTGTTTTTGATAAGAAAAGAAAATACTTTTCATTTTGTTCAAGGCACTACATGTCGTAACATTGTACCCCCCCCCCCTGTGTATTAAGGTATGTGCTTTTTTCATACTAGTAATACATTTATTTTAGAGGCTTTGAGTTAATATCCTTATCACCATCTAATTTTGATATTATTATTATTATTATTATTATTATTATTATTATTATTATTCATTATTATTATTATTATTATCAGTTATTATTATTATTATCTATTATTATTTATTATTATTATTATTATTATTATTATTATTATTCATTATTATTGATTATTCAATTTTATTGCTTGGGTTGTAACAGAAAATACAAAATTTGCTTTCTGGAATTGAAATAATTTATTTTTGGGGCATGTAAAGTACAGTTATATATATTATTACTATATACTATATATATAAAGTATTATTATTATATATATATTATATATACTTATTATATATAGTTATATTATATATAATATATATCTATAATCTATATATATGTAGTATATAGTATATTTATCCTGTATATTATATATATATATATATATATATAATTATATATATATATTATATATTATATATATATATATATATAAAGATATCACAAACTATATTTATCTATATATTAAATAATGAATTAAATTTAATTTAAATTTAATACATTTATTTATTATTATATATTATATATATATATTATATATATATATATATATAATATACTATAATTATTATTTATTATATATATATATATATATATATTATATATCTATTATATATATATATATATAATATTATATATATATATATATATATATTATTTATATATATATATAATATATATATATATAAAATTAAAACTAATTGTGATTACAGACTTTCATTTTCTCACCATGGCAAATTAAAAATTATGATTACGACTGACGTGCCTCTAGCATTTTCATTCTAGCGCCATTTTTTTCTTTATGATAACGCTGTTCATGACGCTCTGCATTATTTTCGCTTAACCAGCGTAATTAGGCTTATTAAAGCCAAGTTTATTGACTTTTATAACGTGGTAAGGGCCATTGGTGTGAGAAATATGAATTTTTTGATATAATGTAAATATTATCGTTATCGAGTAGGTTCACTAGGAAGGCCAAGCAGTGAAAGTGATTTAATTATACCGTGTCAATTTTTATATATTATCATTATATATATATAAAATTGGCTATTATTTATTTATTCTTTTATTATTACCAGGACATGGGTTTCAAGGCCACTTTCATGCTGTAAGCCCCTCAAATATATACTCCAACTTGCTCCCTTGTTTAAGAAACCTCCTGATTGTTAACCTTCTGCAAGAAGTTTTCTGACGCCAACACATCAGATTTCAGTGGTAACTTCCTGAGTGAGCATAGAGCTACCTGTAGAGTAGGCCGCCACCGACCCTCAGCCTTAACGAATCTCAGCTCTCTAAAGCTTTTCGTGTCTGTTGAACCTCGGCGTCCACAGCTAATCCTCTGTTCTACTTAAATTACAAACTCTAAATTTTTATTATTATTATTATTATTATTATTATTATTATTATTATTATTTATTATTATTATTATTATTATTATTATTATTATTATTTTATTATTATTATTTTATTATTATTATTATTATTATTATTAATTATTATTTATGATTATTTATGATTATTATTATATTATTATTAATTATTTTATTATTATTATTATTATTTATTATTATTATTATTATTATTATTATTTATTTTTATTATTATTATTTCTGTTATCATTTTATTTTTATTATTATGTAATATTTATTTATATACTACTAATTTTATATAATTTTCAGTTTATATATACACAGAGTAACACACCGGAAACAGCACAGTTTTTTTTTTCAAGACGGAAATAGAATTATTTTCACACCGGAAACCAGATTAGTTCAGGCCGAAAACAGAATTATTTTCAAGCAGGAAACAGAATAGTTTTCAAGCGGAAACAGAATAGCTTTCAACGGACGAATAGGTTATCAACGGGACAAGAAAGTTATTATTACCTTTCTTGAACTGCCACTTTTACGATTATTATTTTTTTTTTTACATTTTTTGTATTAGGCTTTGTTTTCCTTCTCTTCATTTTTCTTTTCTTTCTTTCCTCTTTCACATTTCTTTTCTCTTGCTTCTTCTCCTGCAGCTCGTCATGTTGAGACGGTTACACTCCATTCCCCTACTCACGCATGTTCGTCTTCCCCGTTCTATTCGCACCACTGAAGCTATGGATTCCTTATGTTGACGGTATTTTGCACACCGTCGGCGATGAACAGACAAGATACGGTATTGTTCTGTCTTTCTTGCCCGAAGATGTCTCGCTCCGTATCAGAGACTCCATTCGACCGTTGTCTTCCTCTGACTCCATACACTGCTCTTCGAGATCTTTTGGTCTTTCGCATGGTTCTACTCAGGAAGCAAAGTATGAGGAGTTTGCAACGTGGCACCTCACTAATGGAGATCAGAAGCCTTTCTGATCACCTGGTTCAGATGCTGTCATTCGTTAAGTGGTCCTCCACCCCCCGGAAAAAGGCTTTAATGTCGCACTCTTTTGTACAGAACTGCTCATGACTCCAATATTTTCTAAGCGTCTATGGCCCGAAGCTTTCTCCTCAGTGAGGTTAGGCAGATGAGGGCAGACTGGTCTCCTGCGCCGTTTCAATTCCAATCTGAACTATTTCTGCTATTTTCTGCCCTGGGACTGTTCTCTTCTCTCAGCCAGCATTTCCCCTTCCTTCTACCTCTTTGCCTTCCCTGTCTTCTTCGCTTTCTTTCTGCTTATCCTTTTTCTTCCCCACACGTGCGTTTCCCTTGACGGTTCCTTCTTCGAGCTTCTTCTTCTTCCCGGTGTACCAGGCCCATCCCTCGGTACCTGTCCATCTCCAGCGCTCTCACGCCCCTGTTCCATCCGATTTCGGGTATAGAGGCTCGATCTTTCTACTTTGAACATGGCATGGCAGACATCAAGGCGGAGATGGATGTCATTCTCAGCCCTCGCTGCGGTCTCCAAGGACTCTCAATTCCAACCATACGCCGTGTTCTTTCATGTGTCGTCGCTTTCTCCAGACGTCTTCTCCAACGCCAGAGCCCTCGGCAATATCCAATGGGTATTGTTTTTACCCTAACTACCGGTTTGGCCTGATAAGCGAAAAGGGTCACAACCCTGCACTGTTTTCCGGGAACCCTATAGCAGCGTTATAAAGGTGTGGATACAGCTGGCCAATCCCTACTTGTTTGTTCTCTTCCTCTTCCGCCTTCTTGCGTCTTCAGGATGTTCGCCGCCTTTTCGACAGGTTCACAACCTTTACCATTAACTCGGAATACGAGCCTCGTCTTCTTTCGCTACCGTCGAGATGCTACCCAGAGTCCGCTGTCTTTTCCTGACGGGCTGCTTTGTTCAGCTGCAAATGGCTAGGTACATCACTGTCTATGGTGAGGCGTTTGTGCAGCTTAGACTCTCTCTCTCCGCGTAATTCCCTGGTATTAGTGGTTGCTGATGTGACAACCCATTTTTGGGGAGCAGCATCTCTTCTGTACATTTCGACCTTATGGTCATCTAAGAACAGGAGATTGGTTGATAACGGTGTACGTCTCTTCTTATGCAGGTTACTAGTAGTTTTTCTGCTCTTAAAGGCATCTCTGCAGTTGCTCCTTCTTCTGGTACCAGTCCCCTTCTTCTACCATCCTGCAAGAAGGTTTTCGGAGCTGTGACCCTGTTCTTCTTTCCTCTCCTGGTTTAACTTCTGTGCGGACCTATACTAGAGACTACGGGCTCTCCCACCTTCGTCGTGCTCGCGTCTGCCTCTGCACAAGCTCAAGGTGCAGCCATAGGCGGAGTTTGAGCGACATGCTCGAACTTGGTATCCGTGCCGCCTTTCGAAAGTTCATGGTCCTCCCCCTCCATATTTCCTAAAGGTGCTTCTGATTGGAGGCCCTGTGGGAGATTTTAGGGCTGCTGACTCTTGCACATCCAGATCGATACCCCGGTCGCATCCAGTATTTTCACCGCTACGGAATCTGGCCGGTAAGACATCTTTTCACATCTTGGATCTGTGCTTCAGGAGTACCACAGATCCCAGTAGCAGTAGTAGGACATACAGAGACGCCATCATCACCCTTTGGCCATCTTCTGAGTACCAGAATCCTTTTGGTTTTGCGGGGTACGCAGCTCGAGACGTTCCAGAAGGTTATGATGAGTTCTTCAGAGGTCTCTTTCGCTTTTTCTTATCTCGATGACTTCCTCAGAGCTCTCCTCTTCTCCTGCCGATGCATGAGCACATCTAACGCATGCCGTTTTTGCCAGTTGGACGAACTGTGTGCTATGCGTTCAACCCGCAAGTTGTGTTTTGGTGTTCCTGTCTCTTACTTTTCTAGGGACACACAGTTTCAGCGGATGGCATTTGTCCTCTTGCAGAGCGCGTGGAGGCCATCCGCACCTTCCCTAGGCCTGTCCCTTCAGAAAGCAGTTTGTCAGTACTCGGCATGCTTAACTTCTATCATCGTTTTCCTCACTCGGGCAGCTGTATTCTTCGCCCTTCACGCTGCTCATCCGCCCAAGCACCGAGGCGTTCTACAAAGTGGACTGGTCTGAGATGCTAACTGCTGCGTTTTGAAGCTCTCAAAGAGCACTCGCTTTGCCCACTCTAGTTCACCCTCAGCGACTCACCCGACGAGTTCTGGCTCCGATTTGCTGTCGGAGGCGTTTTCAGCAGCACTTAACGAGAGTGTGGTCTCCTTCGCCTTTTTCTCTCCGCAAGTTGAAACCTCCTGAGCACAGCTAATAGGTTTCGAGGAGGGAGTTCTTGCGATGTATAGTGCAGTCCGTTCATTTCCGCTACTTTCTGTGGGTCGTGAGCTCCACATACTCACTGACATCACAAACAACTTACCTTCGCTATGGGTCTCCAGAAACGAACGGCACTCTCCTCGAGAAGCTCGTCCCTTGATTATTTCATTCATACTGATGTAAAATATTTCAGGGTCGTAACTTTAACTGCTGAGCTCTCTCGCCGCAATTGAAATCGATGCGATTAACGCCTTACCACAATCGACTCGGACCTATGGCACGTGCGATACTGAGTTTCTGCACTTCCACATCAGACTCTTCTCTAAAGCGTGGAGATGGCTCCAATTTCCTGGGAATAGAGAGTGAGACTTTCTGTGCGATTGTCAGCAAGGGACATCAACGTCTCTTCGTACCTTCATCTTTCCAAAAACACGTATTCAACAACCTATTTTCCCTTTCTCATCCCGGTTTTGCGGCTTCACAGAAGCTAGTTACTGCTCGCTTCGTGTGGCCTGATCTGATGCCCGATGAGCAGCTTGTGTCCACTTGTCTTTCCTCAGCGTTCTAAGATCCACCGTCAACACCAAGTCCCCCGCTAGCACATTTTCTTCGCTCTGGTGCTTCCGCTTTGAACGTGTCACATCGGTGTCGTCTGGGGGAATCCCCTACTCCTTCTGACGGCCACCGATTCTTTCTCACTTGTATCGATAGTTTCACACCTTGGGCCAAAACTATTCCTTTCTCCGTCATCAAAGTGGAATCTATAGCCAAGCTTTCATCGCTCACTGGGTTTCGCGTTTCGGTGTTCCACTCTCTCTCACCTCAGATCAGGGCAGACCCTTCGAATCTTTCCTCTGGAGAGATTTGATGCATCCCCTTGGTGTGGAGTAGATTCACACAACAAACTTTCACCCAATTTCAAATGAAACTGTGGGACGCTTTCACCGCCAGCTCAAGGCCTCTCTTTCAGCCCAACCTCAACCAGAGCGTTGGACTGAAGCTCTTCCTTTAGTTGTGATTGGCATCCGCAGAGCTATAAAGAAAGACCTTCAATGCTCTGCTGCTGAACTTGTCTATGATTCTACTTTTCACTTGCCTGGAGAATTCTTTTCACAGTCTTCTCTCCCTCCTTTCTCAGATCTACTTTCCTATCTTATCCGCTTGAGACGTTGTGCCGAGTCGTGAAGACCAACACCTTCACGTCATGAAATGGTATACTCTTATATCTCAAAGGACCTTTCTTCTTGCACACATGTCTTTGTGAGACATGATTCACTCCGCACTTCGCTCCAACCTAAGTAGGACGGACCTTTTTTGGTAGTGCTTAGGAAGAAGTTCTTCACAATCCAATATTCTGCTCGCACTGAGGTTATTTCTATCGACCGTCTCAAGCAGACTTCTTTTGAGGCTGATCCTTCTGATACTCCGGATTCTGCATTCGACCCTCACACTGTTCCGGTTGCTCTTCCTCAACCTTCCTTCTCAACATCACCTTCTTCACCCGCATCTTCATCACTTTTACTACCTTCACTACCACCTTCGTCACCTTCACCGTCACAGTGCCCGATTCAGATTTCGCTACAACTCACCACCCTTAGGTCAACTTCGGCTTCTTCCAAACTTCAAATGCTCAGGCATCAACTCAAACAGCCGTTCGTCTTCGCACGCAGCACAACATTCGAATACCAGCTCCAACTCCTTCCTCTTCTTATGCATCGCTACCTCATACTAGACAATCGCGCAGAGGTCGACATATTCATTGGTGGAGACGCTATTTTGAATAAGGTATCGTAGCCTTTTTAGACTGCAGGAGTACCTGTGGTGAGAAAGTCAGGTTAAGTCCAATGGCAAATTAAATATTGCAAAGCATAATAATGCTGACAGCATTTCATGAGATTTTCTCACATGGCCATTAAAATATGATGTACGACTGATGTGCCTCTAGCATTTTATTCTGCGCCATTTTTTCTTTACGATAACGCTGTTCATGACGCTCGCATTATTTTCGCTTAACCAGCGTAATTAGGCTTATTAAAGCAAAGTTTATTGACTTTTATAAACGTGGTAAGTAAATTGGTGAAAATATTGAAATTATTTTGTGCATACAAATTGAATGAAAGCAAAAGATGTCCACAAGGAAGGCCCAGCAGTGAAAGTGATTATACCGTGTCAATTTTTATATATTTTACCATCCATATTAGCTAGTTTATTCTCACGGTAGCAGGCCTTGGATCAGACTTACACCTAGACCTATATCTTTCTGGGGAGCTGTCCTAGAAACGCACCAACGCCCAAATTTCTTTATATAACACTTCCAAATTTAAGTAGATCAGTGGTGGTCCAACAGTTATTGGTGGAGACTGCTATTTATTTATTATATCATTATTTATATCATTATAATTTGTATTATTAATATTATTTATTATTTTTTTATTATTACCAAGGCTAGCACACTTGGGGTTTCAGGATTAACTTTCATTCTGTAACAGCACCTCAATATATCTCCAACTTGCTCCCCTTGTTTAAGAACCTCTGATTGTATTCTGCAAGAAGTTTTTCTTGCAAGCGACACATCAGAACTTTAATATATTATAGTATTAATATATATATATATTGGACTATATATATATATATATATATATATATATATATTATATATATATATATATTATTATATATATATATATATATTTATATATATATATATTATTATATATATATATATATATATATTATATATATATTTATTATATATACATTAGAATAAAAGAAATAATGAGGGCAGCGGGGGGAGGTTAGGATACAGATATGTAAGGAGGTACACAAGAAGAGACACACGAAGCATGGTGGAACACAGGTGGTGGAGAGGTGGTGAAGATAGAAAACCATAAAAATGATGAAGATGTTTATAAGGAGAAGGTTCAGTCAAGGCAAGAATCTGTAGAGGCCAGAAATAGGCAGAAATAGTGAAAAGAAATGCAAGAAAGAGGCAGCCAGGAAGATGGCAGAGGGCTAGCAAAGTGCCAGCAGGTAATAGAAGAAGATATTAGAAATGGCAAGAACATATATGAAAAAAAGAAAAGACGAGTAATTAAGAATTAAGAGGGAGAAACCCTGGTGAAAAGAGGATAAATAATAGTTGGAGGAATAATTTTGATGAGCCTGCTAAGTGCAAGGAGCAGGAGGAGGAAGGAGGAGGAGATTGGAGAGGAGGGGTGTTTTAGAGAGATGATGAGGAGGATGCGGAGGATGAAATTACTAGAGAAGAACTAGAAGCAATGCCATAAGAAATAAAAAATGATAAAGCTCGACGGGAAGATGGAATAGCAGTTTAGTTGATTAAGGGAGGGCGGAAGACGTGTTGGCAGAGAAAAGGTTTGGAGCTTCTAATGAGATGTTGGGAAGGAAGAGGCCAGAGAGCTGGGGAAACTATATATTTCCTATATACTAAACAGAAAGGAAGAACCTCTGGAGAGTGCAAAAATACAGAGGGCTCTCTTTGATAGACATATGGAAAAATATATGAAAGTGTTTTGGAGAAAAGACTGAGAGAGATCATTGAACCACAACTAGGAAGGAACAGCATGGAAACAGGAAGGGTAGGAGTACGACAGACCTTATGTTCACATTGAGACCGATTGGAGAGAAGATTTACGAGTACAACAGGAGGATTATGTAGTGTTTATGGATTTAAGGAAAGCTCTTTTGACACGGTACTAGGATGGATTTGGAGGTTGTGCTTAGAAGAAATCTAATGGACGTTGGGACAGAGGATTGTGTGATGCACTGAAAAAGTATCTACAAAGTGGCTAAGTGCATTGTGAGACTGGATGTCAAAATGAAAAATGGTTTGAGGTGGCGAGGGGTGAAACAGGGAAAGCGTATTGTCGCTTAATTGTTCATAACGGTTATATTGATAACGTCATTGAGAGGTTAAAGAGGGGGTGGGGGAATGGAGGGAGATATTATGGCATATCATCGCGGGATGATTTGGCGGTGTGGAGTGAAAGAAGAGAAGGAATGGAAAGAATTTACGAGATTGTTTTCGCGGAAAACTTGGAGCTAATGGGGTACAAATGACACTGAGAACAACTGAGGTGATGATGGTGAGGCAGAGAGGGTGAGGAAGGTTGGGAGTCATGGTGAAGGAGAAAGCTTTGAAGAAAGTGAAAGATTCAGATACTGGGTCTGGATAGTATACAGAAGAGGAGGGTGTTGATGCAGAGATACGCATAGGATAACGAAGTTAGGAAGAGCGGAAAGGGCTGTGTATCCTTTGATGAAAGATCAATATATGGGTGTAGAGTGAAAAGCGTTTACGAATAGGATGTTTTTAGACCTATATTGCTATACGGTGCGAGACTGGTGTACGTAAAAGGCATGGAACGTAGGATTCGGCAAGGAGATGAAGAGTCTTGAGAGCATAAATTGGAGACGTAAGAAGAGACTAGAATGAGGGAGATGAAAGAGTCAGAAGGGAAGTCGGAGTGACGACTACTGATGAGGAGGATAGATGATGGAGAAATCAGATGGTGGGGACCTTGGAAAGGATGCAGGGACGCTGGCGAAAGAACGATGGGAGGGACGCCGGATGGAAAGAAAAGCTAGAGGAGAATAGGAAGAGATGGAACGGAAGTCGTGTGCAAGATCGTTGATGAGATGCGGGCTGCCTGCAGTAGGAGGAAATACAAGAGGGAAGACTGTGAGACAGAGCCGAGTGGAAAGATGCTGAGTCGACTGACAAGGTCGTGGTTTTCTACAGACCAGACCTTCCTGGGGGAGGATCAGTAGACAGTAGTAAGTATACTATAATTAGTATATATATATAGTATATATATATATATATTAATATTTCTATAATATATATTATATTATATATATATTATATATATATATATATATATATATAATATATTATATATATATATATCAGGCTGGGTTTCAAGTAGATACATTGTACTTGTACTTAAGTAATTTTTCGGAGACTTGTACTTGCCGTTTCTAAAACCAGTGTACTTGTACTTTGAGCCTTTTGTTAATTGGTATTACAAGTACTTAATTTTACATTTTTAACTTATAATATTTTTTTTTATTTTTAATATTTTCATATTTATTTGAATTTATTTTTTATATATGTATTCTAAATAATTTTCCATTTATGAATATAATATGTCATTATATTATATATATATATATATATATATATATATATTTATATATTATATGTATATATATATATTATATATATATATATATATATATAGTATTTATGTGTTTTAAATATATATTTTCATATATTATATATATAATATTAAATATTATATATATATATATATATATATATATATATATAATTATATATATTTAATTATTATATTATATGTAATATACTAATCACTTATATATTATATATAATAAATATATATATATATATAATATATATATACTATATATATACTATATTAAATATTATCTATTATATATCTATATTTATATATTATATATAATATAATTATAATATATATTATATATATTATAATTCATCAACTCACTTTTTTTTCCCCAAGACTGGGGGAAGGTGCGTAACATGCACCGGAACAGAAAAGTAGTAGAATAAATATGACAGCAAGTCGAAAAGAAAGCCCGCCTTACCTGCCTTTATATACCTATAGTGGAACTCGCGCAGTCAGAGAATTCAACCCTAGAGTTCACAGGAACTGCAACGACCTTCACATTGGCATCTCGCACAAATGTGGGGTTATCCTTGGTAAAGGTGGGCCACAACCATACACCTCACAAAAAACCTGCCATTATTTATGCAACTTTACTTCTCGCCCTGCAAACTCACATTTTAACTCCTCCAGACTTCTTTTTGCTGACTCAATCACTTTTCTTCAGTCTTCCAGCAGTCGATTGCCAACTCACCATATACTCCGCTTAAAAACGATATCTCTATCTTTCCACACGACAACATCTAAACGTACGTTCAATTTATTCTTCTCATTATCCCTTCGTTTTGCCACATTTTACACTTGTAATTACGTTCATTTCATTTATTACTCTTCTCACACCTAACCGCCTCAGATTGTCCATTTGAACACATTGTTACTTAGATCTAACTCTTATTCAAGACCATAGTCTAACTACTATACATGAACACAGGCAACAACATACCCTCCTGTAAGACCTAGCGCACTCAGACTTAGTCTCTTTACATCCCAAGGATATTATTGGCACCAAGCCACTTCCTGAATTCACATTTCCTACACAGCTCGGAATCTCGTTCCCCTTTGTCCCATATATACTCCAATATTTAAACTCAGTCACTTGTCCAGCTGCATCACAAGCATAACTTCAGCACCGAGGCTGTCCTCACTCCAACATAAACTTACTTCTTATCTAGTCTTACTTTCAACCCATCCTTTTACCACCTGACAAATCTCTCTACATTGCCTCTCAACTCTCTAGCAAAGACTTCACAGCGCACAAACAGTATTCATTTAATATATATATATAGTATATATATATCTATATATTATATATATATATATTTTATATATATATTATATATAATATTATATATATATATATATAATATAATATATATATATATACTATTTTGATATTATTCTATATTATATTATATCTATAATTATATATATATTATATATATATATTATATCTATAATATATATATATATATATATTAATTTATATTATATATATATTATATATTTATATATATATATTATATATATATAATTATATTATTATATTATATGATATATATATTATATTATTATCTTATCTAATATTTATATATATATATATATATAATATATATATAGTATATATATATAACTGTATATGTTATATATATTCATTATACTATATATATATAATATATATATATATATATATATATCTCTGATTTATAATATATACTATAATATTATAATATATTATAATATATATATCATATATATATATTATATATCTGTATATATAATATATCTGTATATATATATATTATTATATATATAATATATATATATATATATATATATATATATATATATCTAATATATATATATATATTTATATTATAATATATATATATACCGTTATATATATATATATATATTTAATATATATATATTATAAGTGAAGAGGGTATATATATATTATATAATATATACGATATGTATACTTTATATATTCTATATATAATAATATATCTATATATATATATTATTATATTATTATTATATATATATTATATTTATTATTATACGTATATATATATAATATATACTATATATTATATATATTATATATATCATTATATATTATTATATCATATATATATATATATATATATATATATATAGTAAGTATTCAGATTTTATTTGGATAATATATATATAATTATTTTAATATATATAATATAGGTATATATGCTTATTATTTTATATATCTATATATTATTTATATATATTATATATTATATATATATACTATAATATATATATAATATATATATATAGTATTATATTTATATATATATTGCAGGGGTTGGGTTCAAGTACATTTTTTTCAAGTCAAGTACAGTACGTACTTAACTAGAATGTTCAGTACAAGTACAGTACAAGTACCTCTAGAATTTGTTCAAGTAAAAGTACAAGTACTCTGGTATCAAGTTACATACTACAAGTACAAGTACTTTATGAAAACCTTGCATATATATATATCTAATATATATTATATATAATATTATATATATATATATATATAATATATATATATATATTATATTATATATATATATTATTATATATATATATTATATTATATATATATATATATTTATCATATATTAGATATACGATATATATATATATATATATATATTATATATATATATATTTATAATATATTATTGTATATATATATATATATATATATATATATATATATATATATATATATATATATATTATAGTTTATATATATACTTTTGTTTTTATATATCATCATCATCATATCATGTATCATATTCATCATGTGTCACTCTTCACATCTTCTTTCCCCAAGATGGGGTAAGATGGTACCATAGTAAAATAGTAAAAAGAATATGAGCAAGTAGAAAGAAAGCACGCTTACCTCCCCTTTATACAATTAGTGAGAACTCGTGCGTCAGAACAATCCCCTAGAGCTTCACGTACGCGTGGACCTCAACTCTATGACATCTCGTCATGTGGGTTCATGTTCCTTGGCCCAGGTGGCTTACAACCATACTCCTCATAAAACCCACATTCAATCCTGTTTATGTACCTTTCTTCTCACTCTGCCAAACTCACATTTTCTTCTCCAGGCATTCCTTTTCTGACTCATTCTACTTTTTCTTCGGTCCCATCGCGGTCTAATCCCAACACACTTAACACTATACATCTGTTTAACCAAGCGACTATCATCTATCCTTTCCACATGACAAACATCTCTACAACTTTCCAATTCTATTCTTTTTTACCACTATTGCTCAACACCAACAAGTCTCTAATACGTTTCTTCCTCATTTTATCATTTCTTTTTACCCCTAGCAGGCCCTAAGATTGTCATCTGAAAACAATCGTAATTTAGATATATACACTCTTATTTACAGACCATAGTCCACTATGATAAGATTACACGTGTAACAACAATACCTCATGTAAGACCATAGCACATTCAAGACTTAGTCCCTTTACATCACCAACGATTTACTGCACAGCCACTTAGTGCCATTGCCAATTTTCCTACTACACTTCTGCTTCATCGCTCTCTCTTAAATTCAACATATATCCTAAATATTTAAATTCAGAATACTTTTTCAGCTGCTCGCCAATGTACAGTTTCGCACAGAGGAACTTTCCTCATCACAAAACATAATCTTACTATTATCTACGCTTTACTTTCAAACCGCCTCCTTTAAACACCTGTCATCTCTCTACATCCTCTCAACTCTTTCAGATTCGCTCACAGAACAAATCATACTCAATATAATAGGTGGGATTCCTCTCTTCCCTATTTTCATCATTTTAACACTAAATCCTTGTCACCTCTATAAATTCTTCATAATTCATCCATAATACAGATTGGGATCGCCAGTGAGGACTAGAGAACATCTCTCTTGTCTTCGATTTTAAGATTAAACAATCACTTTCGACTCTATTCATTTTACACACGTTCACTATCGTCATACATTTTTTATTCTATTCAAGAGGCTTATACACACCATAATCCATACCCTGCTATAGAGCTTCCATATTAATCCCATCATACACCTGTTGCAAATCATAAATAATTAAAAAATTTATTCTTTTCTTCTCCCTCATTATCCCAATAACACTTCAACCACTCTTGGGATTTGAACCCACAAATCATCTTAAACTTCTAAAGCGACCTTGTTCTTCACAATCATTGTTCTTCCGTCATTTGACGCACCCTTTCGACCAAAATACAACATATATACTCTTCCCTACAACTCAATAAACTAACTACCCTATAATACTTAGTTATCTTATCTTCTTTACCCTTATATAAAGGTGCTAATATTGCTCTCCTCTCCAATCCCTTGGAACTAAACACTCCATAAACGCTTTGTTAATTAAACAAATCCAATCAATCACCATCTCGCTTATATATATATATATCTATATATTATATATATATATATATTATTATATATATATATATATATATATATATACTTTATTATATATACTATAGTATATATTTTATAAATATAATTATGATATATATATATATATAATTATATATATAAATATATTTATTTATATATTATATATATATCTATATATATATATTATATATATGATATATCTCTACAAAATATATTTATATACAGTATATATATGATGTGGTTTTGTGTGGTTGAATCTGAAGAGAGTTTGAGAGAATTGATAGAAAGAGATTTGGCGGGTGTGTAAAGGATGGGTTTGAAAGTAAACGTAGAAGAGATTAAGGTTTAATAGTCTGTGAGTGAGGAAGTCTCGGGTGAAGTTATGCTAGAGGTGAGCGCTTGGGAACAAGTGACTGAGTTTAAATAATTAGGATATATATATGTTTGGACGAAAAGGGACGGATGATGCCGAGTGTAGAAGGAAAGTTGTGAAATGGCAGGGAAGGTGGCTGGTGCATTAATTCTTGGTGGATGTAAGAGACTAAGTTCTGAGTGCCGCTAGGGTTTGGTGAGGCGTATGTTTGTTACCTTGTGTTATGTATGGTAGTGAGCTATGGTTTGGAATAAGAGGTTGATCTAAGTACAAGTGTTTTCAGATGGACAATCATAGGGCGTGTTAGGTGTGGAAGAATTGATAAGTTTAAGCAATGAACGTTTTCAGGAGGTTTCTGGAATCTAAAGAAGGGATAAATGAGAGAAATAAATGGAAGTACGTTTAGATGGGTTTGGTCATGTGGAGGATGATGATAGTCGGTTGGTTACGCGAATGTATAGTTGTGAGTGTGTTGGTAATTACCGGCTGGGAGACGAAGAAAAGTGAATTGAGTCAGAGCAGAATGTCTGGAGGAGTGTAATGTGAGTTTGGCAGGGCGAGAGAAAAGTGCATAGATAGGAAGTATATGGTAGCGTTTTATTGTGAGGGTGCTGGTTTGTGCCACCTGGGCAGGGATGAATCTCTACATTGAGATTTAACCTAGTGGGGCGTCCGTCGCGGTCCCTGAGCTCTTGGGTGAATTTTCTGACTGCGGCGAGTTCTCACTAATAAGTTATATAAGGGAGGTAAGGCTGGGTCTTTCTTTATCGACTTGGTGTCTATTCTTCTACTACTTGTTGTCTGTTTCCGGTGATCGCTACGCAACTTACCCCCATCTTGGGGGAAAAAAGGTGGTTGAGTATATATATATATGCTATATTATATATATATATTTATTATAATATATATATATATATTATATATTTAATACATGATATAATATTATATATATATATATAATATATTATATATATATATATTACATATATTATATATATATTATATATATATAATATATATATAATATATTATAATATATAATATTATATAGTAGTACTAATATATATAATATATATATATTATAGTATATTAATATATAGTATATAATATTATATATATATATGATATACTTTACATTCATAAATAAAAATTTTAGAATACATTTATAAGAAATAATATCAATACGTAGGAAAATGAAAAATAACAGCCAAATATTGGCAAGTTAAAATGCAAAAGTACTTGCAGTACAAGCACAAGTACTCAGTAAAAAAGGCTCAAGTAAAGTAAAGTACAAGTAATACTGGTTTTAGAAACTGCAAGTAAAGTAATCAAGTAAATATCCAAAAATGTCCTTAGTCCAAGTACAAGTACAGAAGTACTTGTACTTGAATCCGCACTGATAGTTAGTTATTATATGTGTATGATATTATAGTATTATAACTTATATATTGCTATATATAGATTAGTGATATGCTTAATATTTATATATATATATATATATTTATATATATATATATATATATAACCGTATATATAATAATATTATAATATATATTATATATATATCTATTATATTATTATATATACTATATTATATATCTATATATATATATATATATTATATATACTATATATATTATTTATATATAGATTATTATTATACTTATAATATATATATAATATATATATATATATAATATTATATATTATATATATATATATATTATTTATATATAATATATATAGATATATATATATATTATTAATATCGATATATATATATATATTATATATATTATATATATATATATATATTATTATATTATATATATAATATATATATCTATATATAATATCTATATATAATTATATATAGAGTTAGATGGTGATTGATTGGATTTGGAAGTTGTATAACAAGCGTTAATGGAGGTAATAGTTCGAGGAATTGGTGGAGGGTAATATTAAGTACACCCTTATAGATAAAGGGTAAGGTAGGGGGTTAAGGTAATGTAAGTATTATATGTTCTAGTTTATTGAGATGTTGATAGTGAAATATATGCTGGTATTTTGGTCGAAAATAGCGTCGAATGACTGAAGAACTGATTTGGGCAGAACAAGGTGCGCCTTAGAGTTGGTAGAGGATGGTGTGGATCAAATCTTTAACATTGAAACAGATTGGATAATGAGGAAGTTCAAAATAAATTGTATTTAGGATTTAGGGATTTGCAACAGGCGTATGAAAGGATTAACAGGGAAGCTCTATGGCAAGGTGTTAGTGATATAGTGTTGGTGGTAGACTTCTGAATGGAATCAAAGTATGGTAGTGATGATAGTGAAGCGTGTGTAAGAATAATAGAGTAGGTGATTGGTTAATATTAATACGGAGTGAGACAGGGATGTGATATGTCTCTTTGGTTATTCAATCTGTTTTGGATGGGGTTCTGAAAGAATTAGAGGTAGGGGTGAACAAGGGATAGTGTTAGAATGATGGAGAATAGATAGGAGTAGAGGATTCCCGTCATATTATAGAGGATGATTTGGTTTTGTGTGGCGAATCTGAAGAAGAGTTGAGAGGATGGTAGAGAGATTTGACAGGGTGTGTAAAGGAGGGGTTTGAAAGTAAACGTAGATAATAGTAAGATTATGGTTGTGAGTGAGGAAGTCCTCGGTGTGAAGTTATAGTGTTTCAGAATGGACAATCTTAGTGGGTGTTAGATGGAAAAGAAAATGAAATGAGGAATGAACGTATTGAAGAGTTGTTTGGTGTGGAGATAGGGGTAAATAAAAATAATGAAAGTACGTCGAGATGGTTTGTCATGTGGGAAAGGATGGATGATAGTCGGCTCGTTAACGGTCTATAGTGGTGAGTGTGTTGGGAATGGACCGGGGAGACCGAGAAAAAAAGTGGATTGAGTCAGAAAGAATGATTGGAGAAGAGAAATGTGAGTTTGGCAAAGGCGAGAAGAAAGGTGCATAGCAGGAGTGAATGGCGGGTTTTGTGAGGAGGTATGGTTTTAGCCCCCTGGGCCAAGGAATGAACCCACATTGACGAATGTCATAGTGAGGGTCTCGCGGCTCATGAAGATAGAGGGTTAATTATAATCTGATTGCGACGAGTTTCTCACCTAATTGGTATAAAGGGGGCGTAGGGCTTGGGTTTTTATTTTCTACTCGGTTCATATTCTTCTATCATGTGTTCCTGTTTCGGTGCATGTTACGTACCTTACCTCCAGTCTTGGGGAAGAGAAGGTGGGTGATGATGATGATGTGATGCTGATGAATTATTTTATAAATTATATATATATATATATTATTATTATACTATATTATATCTTATATTATATTATTATATATATATATATATATTATATATAAGTATATAATATATTTATAATATATATATATATACTATACTAATGTATATATTTTATATATTAATATATATATTATATATTGTTAAAGTATATTTAGCTTATCATTAACCTTTTGTTTTATAATTGAAGATGTCGTAATTATTTGGTTTCCTTTATCATTTTTGTTGTTCATTGGACCATTGTTTAAATTCCTCTTTTTATGTATTTATATTTGCTTTTTGTACAATATTTTCCCCCCATTTTATTATTTTTATTTTTCTTCTTTTGTTTTTTTTTTTTTATTTTACTTGATTTTTTTTCTTTTTATATTACTTCTTTTTATATTCTAAATTAATTTTGAAAATTATAAACAAATATAAAAATTATAATCTACAATGATTTTTAATTTTATTGTTTTGCTTTTTTCTGAAAGGAGAAAATGATAATTGAATTTAATCATTCTTCCCCCTTCGCTTCTTACAAATTTGTTTTTTGTCATCTTACATTTAAAGAAGTTTCTTATTTGCTGTTTCATTTTCATTTTCATCCTTCAATCTTCTAGCTTTGATTAATTTTTATTTTTTTCTTATGTAATTCTTTGGTGAATATATCAGCAAATTGTTACTGTTCACCCATTCTATTTTGTGTACTTCTTGATTTTTTAAATATTCTCTTATTGCTGATATTATAATTACTCATACTTTTAATTTTTTGATTGTTCTTTCTGACATTAGAGTATCTACAGTGTACTTACTATCCGTTTTTAGAATTATAGTAATTCTTATTAGTAATTTCTCCCACATTTTTTGGATTATAGGGATTGTTCTAGTGCGTTCAAGAAATAATTATGCTCTGCTTGTATGATTTGAATGATTGAACTTTCTTTGATCTTATTTTGATTTCCATTATGGGTATCATTTTTTCTTTTTTATCCACAGCAAAGATTTACATCCTAGTTGAGTTTTTATTCCTTTCTCTATTAGCAAAGTGATGAATCAATTGTTATTAATTTTCTCAATTTTTATTTATTTATTTTTATGACATTTAATTCATTTCTGTATTTTTTTTCAATCTATGAAGTTCCTTATAATCTTTAATACTTAGTTTATTTTTCTCCTTTGCTCATCTTACTAACTATATAAAATAAATCTGGTCTTGCATTTCTTGCCATCCAATTTAATTTTCCTATTAATTGTTGGTGTTCTTTTATTTCTCTTTTTTTAAGTTTTTTATTTTCTTTTGTTTTTATTTCATTAATTGTAATCTTCTCCCAGTAACTATTTTGCTCCATCATTATCATGTCTTCTTCCTGACATAACTGAACTCCTAAATATTTAAATGATTCTGAACTACTTTCTCCTATTTTAAAAATGTTTTTTAAATTAGTTATTATATTGTTTTCAATTTTTTTACTTCCTACCCATAAAATATCATCTACATTTGTACATAATAATCCTTCTATATTACTTGAAACTTTCATTATAAATAGTGTTGGTTCCATTTTACTTTGTTTTTGACCTAACTTAATTAATTGTTTTTTCAATGATAATACCACATCATAGCAGCATTTTGTAATCCATATACTGTTTTATTTAATCTCCAAGTTTACCATTAGTCAAGATTCTGTTGGTGGTTTAAATATACTTTTCTTGTTATTGTATCTTCTTGTAAGTAGCTGCTGAAATATTTCTAGATTTATTTTCCATTTCTTTCCTAGAGCTATGGTTGTATCATATTTCATTGCTTAGATGAACCGTATTGGTGCTTGTTTTTTCTTCACTTTTTTTCTTCATATCCTTAACTACCAATCTAGCTTAAAATTTTTTTTGTTATTTCTGACAATAATTTTTTCAACTAATTACCCATCTTAACATTAATTGCTCTTTTACATTTATCAGATTCTTTTCAAAAATCTTGTTCTCTTCAATTTTCTTTTCTATATTTTGGCTTCATTAATTTCTTCATTAGATGATTATAATAACTTTGATTTCCTTCTTCATCTTCACTATTTTTTCATCTTTTCTCGTAAGTTGCATCCAACGATTCTTCCTAGCTAATTTCTTCATTTTCATATTACATCTAATTGTACGATTTTTTTCAATTTTTTCAATTCTATATCAAATTCTATTTTGTATTCAATTGCGGGTTCATCACATTTATTATATTTTTTACTAGTTGCTTTGCCAGCTCTACTAATAACATGAACAATTTAATTTCGTTCATTATTTTTTTAATTTCATTTCTAGTTTTAGCCAGTTTTCCAATTTTTTGGATCAACTTCTTCATATTCATCAATTGATGCCATTTCTTCTTCTTCATCTTCAGTTTGTTTTTCATTTTCATTATCAGTTTCATCATCCATAATTTTTTACCATATTATTTCTTCGTATCATTACCATTCTCATTTAAATTATCTATCATGTTTTCATTTTCTTTCTTCTTCAATTTCATCTTTTTCATCTTCTTTATCTTCAAGTTCTTTATTTTTACATTTAATCTACTTTTTTGAATTCTTGGTGAATGAATTTTGAATACAGTATTAAAGTAACCGTCATGTTTACTATGAGGTTTTTCGATCTAAACACCTTATTACGCTGGTCCTCTCATTTTTTATACAATGTTTCTTTTGTAATTACTTCTTCACCTATATTTATATATTTTTGGATGTGGTTTCTTATTTGACTTCTCAATGCACATTTTATTTTCTCTGAATTTTTTTCTATATGTATGTTTAATTTTATGATCTATTGTATCTAATAATTCTTTAATCATAGTTATCGGAGCTCTTCTTCTCTTTCACTTTATATTACGTTATACATAATCTCTATGTTGTATTTCCCATATTTCTTCAAAACAAGTTGATTCGGTGCATATCCCAAGTAATTGTTTACGTCCATATATCTTAGAAAAATTGCCATTTCATACAATTCTTTTCTGGCTCATGTCCTTCTTGTTTCTAACTTGTATATATGATTCTTTAAGTACCCTACTTACATTTTCACATAAGAAAATTTCCGGATAACTGCCGCTGTACTCATTAATTTAATATTCATTTTTGTAGTAAATTTCCATATCTATTTTGAAAATTTCTCCTGCATCAGACTTTCCATTAGGACTTCCAAAATATATAATCCCTTTTTCAATTAACCTTTCTATATTTCTTTACAGTTTTTCGGTTAAGCAAATGATGTGTGTATCTTGTTGCATGGTCTATTATTACTAAGAAAATTTTATTCTCAAATTCGCCAACATCTAATTGAATTATTTCATTAAACTTACTTGCTAATGGCAAACCTACCACACAGGTCTTGGTGGAGTTTTCTTATATTTTTACATATTTCACATTCTCTCACAATTTGCTCCAATTCTTTTCTTACATGCATTCCTAAAATCTCTTCATTTACTTGTTTTTTTCATTAGCATTTTTTTATTGTTTTATATAATTTTTATTTCACAATGGGCACAATTGTCATATGTAGTTTTTCATTTTTCTTTTCTAATTCTTGTTTTTTATCCAATTTTCTTTAAAATTGACTAATCAACATGTTTGTTTTGGTTTTTTATTCAATAATATGCAGGAATATCCTCCTTCATTATCAAAGGTTT
>JABUQX010068889.1:7500-12500 GCA_015478945.1 Trachelipus rathkii
TGGGCTCCTGAAATCTATGAATGTTAGGAAGGTGGGTGGCCCGGATGGCATTCCTCCCCGAGTTTTGAGGAAGTGTGCTTCTGAGCTGGCCCCACCCCTAGTTCAACTTTACTCTCAATGTCTCAATACTAGCACTTTTCTATTTCTCAATACTAGCACTTTCCCCTCAGTGTTGGAAGCACGCACACATGTCCAACCTATTCCGAAAAAGGAAGCCGCTCTGATCCTTCTAACTATCGCCTATAGCTCTACCTGTTAATTCTTCTAAGATCTTTGAAACCCTTCTCAACTCTCATGTCTTAGACCATCTGGAATCTCCAATTCTCTTCTTTCCGATCGCCAGTAGCGGCTTTCGGCGTTCGAGGTCTACTGGTGATTTACTTTCCTATTTAAACCGATTTATGGTTTTTCCGCCCTTAGGAACTTATGGGGAGACTTGCGCGGTGGCGCTTGACATTCCAAAGCATTTGACTGGGTATGGCACGCGTCACTGCTCTCCAAGCTCCCCCTTCCTTTGGGTTTCCTCCTTCTCTTTTCCTACTTATGTCTAGTTTTCTTCAAAATCGCTCAATATCGGCTGTTGTTGATGGGGCGACTTTTCTCCTTTTCTGTCAATAGTGGTGTTCCTCAGAGTTCTGTCCTTATCTCCTACTTTATTCCTACTTTTCTTATGATCTTCTCACCTGCACATCTAACATCTATTCACTCATATGCCGATGACTCGACCCTTCATCTTCAACTCCAATTTCAAATTCTGGCTCCATCTTTTACTTCCAGAATCGCCTCTCGTCCCCTAAGCTTTCCGATTCTTTATTTTCGCAGATCTGAATAGATTTTCCGGATCGTGTCGTCTCAAGCGTGTGATAATTCAATTCTTTTAAAACTCAACTTCTTCATATTTAAGACACTTTCTAACTTTCCTATCTCCTTCGCGACGGTCTCTCGTCTCTCCTGTTGATAATATAAAATATAAACTTCCTTGGCCTTAACATAAACAAAAAAATGTCCTGGAAACCTCACATCACAACGGTTGCTAAGGCGGCCTCAAAGAAACTGGGAGTTTCTGTTTAGACTGCGAGACTTTTTTTCCTCTTTACAGTTACTCCAGTTATACAAGGCCCTCATCCGCCCTTGTATGGAGTACTGCTCTCATAATCTGGGGGGGGGCTCAGGTTTCACGCCGTTTTGATAGGGTCGAAGTCAAAGTGCAAAAAGACTTATAAACTGTCCTGTATTTTCTAGTTCACTTGACCCTCTATTTTTGCGGCGCGATGTTGGTGCTTTTTCTCTTTTCTATAGGTACCGTAGCGGCAGTGCCTCGAGGGAGGCTTTCCGCTCGCGTACCACCACCTTTACGAGGCCCTCGTAGCACAAGGGGTGCGTGTCGGCAAATGAGTTTTGTGTTGATATTAGTAACTCCAGACTAGTTCGCCTGCGGTGCCTCCTTCCTTTCCTGCCACCTCTGTTCTGTGGAATTCTCTTCCATCTTCTGTTGTTTGCCTACTCAATTTTAATACCCTATACTTCTTTAAAGCCGCGTCTTGAGCTCATCTGTGTGATTTGCGTTAGTTTTGAGGTTTTGTTGATTAATAACACCCCTCCTTGAATAGGCTTTGCCCTTAGGAGACTTAAATGAATAATCGTAAAAAAAAAAAATATTATATATATATATATATATATATATATATATATATATTATATAATATATATATACTATATATCATATGATAATATATTCATATATATAATATATAATATATATATTATATATATATATATATATATTATATAAGTTTCCGAGCGATACGTAGCATTAGCATCGACTCTGCAGGAGTCGAGGCTTTCATGGAGTCTACTAAAGTCTTGGACGAAATAGACCTTCTTATAGGTGGATAGGGTGGTCAAAATATTTCAGAAGGGAGGCAGAATGATTTAGGTGAGGACCTTAAATTAACAATGGACTGCTGGAAGTGAACTAACACCAGCACTTCTCTCACCAAGGAGACATCTTTCCCTTTCAGCATTGGCAGAATTGTTGAACTTGTTCATAAAATATAATACACCTCTCGCTAGTTTCTGGCGGCTGTAGAAAGCGAAATATTTAGTGTTGTGTGGGGTTATATTCTGAAGGCAAAGGGTAGGTCAGCCGTCTTAACTGGCTTATTTAAATTTTGAGGCACCTAATCTTGTCCTTTGAAGAACGACATTGAGGAGGAAGTGAAATCTTGAGATTTTTGTAAATATTCTTCATTTTTTCATATTAATATTATGAAATAATTTTTGTAAGGATATATAGCTAATTTAGTAGTATGTAATATTATTAGATCTTTTGTATGAAGTCGCACAGGTTATGATTAGCGGGAGACGTGCGGACGTGCGGACTTGCAATAGCGGAGGGTTTGATGGTCTGAATAAGTGCGGAGGAGCGCTAGCGGACTACGTTTTTCTCGAGGTGCGGAGGTGCGCTAGCGTGACTACCCCGTTAAATGAGCGGGGTTGCCCACCTCGGTGAGTAAATAGCTCAGTAACAGCAATGGCAGTAGTAGTTTTAATAGCAGTAGTAATAGTAGTAGCGCAGTAGTGTCAATAGTTGATATAGCGGTGTAGGTTTTCATTTTATTATTATTATTATTATTATTATTATTATATTGTTATTATTATTATTATTATATGTATTATTATTTTATTATTATTATGATTATTATTATTATTAATTATTATTATTATTATTATTTTTTATATTATTATTTTATTATTATATTTTATTATTATTATTATATTATTATCCGTCTCATATATTTATATCATTTGCTAACATTAAATTATGAATAGTATAGTAGTAGTAGTAGTAGTAGTAGTAGTAGTAGTATGTAGTAGTAGTAGTAGTAGTAGTAGTAAGTAAGTAGTAGATTATATGTAGTTTTTGAAACTTATTTCAAAATCCTAATTTTAGCTAACATAATATATTATATTATATATATATATATATAGGTGGAAGGGAGGTATATGATATATATATATATATTATATATATATATGATATATATTATATATATATTATATATATATATGTATATATATTATATATATATATTATAATATATTATATATATATATTTAATAATTATATGATATTAGTATAATATATATATATATGATATATATTATATATATATTTATATACTATATATATATATATATATAGTATATATATATATATATATATATATATATATATTATATATATATATATATATACATATATATATTATTTATATATATAGGTATATATATATATATATTATATATATATATATATTATATATATAATAGTACTTAATATAATAATACTATAGTATATATAATATATTATTTTTATTTATTTTTTACAGTTAACACCACCGCTCAACGGGCAGAGCCCTAATCATAGGAGCAGGTGCTTGCTCAATTTTTGTCTGAGCAAGACGGAGTCAAGAAAGAACAGCTCACACTCACACGCCCGGACCAGTGACGACCTGGGTCTCTGCGCAGTCTCGCTCAGTTTGGGCGAGTGCCTCTAACGGCTGAGCACCGGACGTTATTTGGTTGTTATCCATTCCTCTAGAACTATGAGAAGAAATTCTTCAATACCAAGCCCGACTGCGCCGAATATCCATTCTTCATATGATCTTGTATGTAACTTTATCCAAACTTCACTGACCAGAATTACATGATGAATTTTTACATTATTTTTCAAACAAAGTTTAAAATAATTCAAAAGAACCGAGTTGAAAATTTTGCAGCTCCACAACTAAAATTTTATAGAAATATAAAATGATGTTTCTTTCACTAAAGTTTTATAGGCAAATTTATTAACTTGTTAAATTTTTTGTTTCAATAATAATCTGGCCAGGACCACTGTCAAAAACATTCTCATTTTCCGATCCTGAGATTACTCAAGCTTTAGCTGAAGCTCTTGCTTCTTTCAATCATCAGGCTTCTTCTCTGGTGTCGTCGGTTTCTTCTCTTTATTTTCTTCCTTTCTATTTTTTCATACGTCCATCTTCAACGACAGTCGGATCACATCAATATATATATATAACTTATTATTATATATATATATATTTATTGTATATTATATTATATATATATATATAAATATATATATATATATATTTATAGTATATATATATATATATAATATTATATATATATATATATATATATATATATATATCCTTTCTTAAGAGAGCACGTAGCATTCAGAAGCCTGCCACGTCAGCTTTGTGAACATGGTGTTTTCTCAAATATGTTTTTTGTTCGGTTTGGGATAATTATGGAGCATCTCAGGAGTGCTCTGCTATTTTCAGGTTCGAGTGAATATCTCAAACATGTAAGAATGTTGTATTGCTGAATCTGTGTTTGTGCGATTCTATGTTTGATTTCTGGCCTCATCTTAGTTTGTCGAGTGTGATTTGAGTTTGAGTGGAAGGTTGTTTTGGGTGTTGAATATATCGGGTGTGTGTGTTGTTTCGCTGGCGGTTTGTAAAGAAATTTTGTGTAATGATTGTGTGAATGTATTTGATTAGAATTGTGTTGTGTGGTGAAGGAATAGGGTTGAAAATATTATTGTAATATAAAGCAGGGGGTGAAAATGAGGATCTTAGACGTAGTCATGAGTAGGTATAGAAACTATTGAGCAGAAATGATCAAAGTTTGTGCCCAAAATGCCTTAGTGCTTTCTTGATGGGAGAAATTTTGTTCCTCCTTGTAAATGTTGAATGGAGATATAGTTTTAGTGGTCTCTTATAATTTTCCGAGCTGAATTTTGAAGTTTTTGTAGTGTTCAATGATTAACAGGGCTGTGGATGGGTATCATGCTCTCTATATTATTGAGATATGTAATTTAGTGTGGACCTTATAAACATTGAATGCTGATGTATTGGTGAGCTGTCTCATTGCTGAATTGGTTTTGGAAAATGGGATGAGTTATTTAATACTTCGGTTATGATTGAATATAT
>JABUQX010068889.1:22500-23580 GCA_015478945.1 Trachelipus rathkii
TACGAGAAGCACATCCCTACCCCTAAACTCCCCAACTCAAAAATAATTAACCTGCGCAGATGACATAACTATAACCATATCAGACCCCTCAGTACCACAAATCTAGCTCAGACTTACCTAAATCTTCTAGAGATTTGGTTATCATCCAACAGAATGTGTCGGCCTCTGCCGAATCATCTATCTTAATCACCACAGACAGACACCAATCATCCTTCTATCCAACAAAGTAACCTTAAACAACTCCATCATTCCCCTAAACAAAACACCTAAAATAATCGGAATAACTTTTGACACCCACTTCACCTTTACACCACACATACAAAACATGATAAGTACGGCAGTATAAAACTAAATGTCCTCCAGACTTTATCCCAGCACACAGCTTCAAGCAACAGAACAACCACATTGTCAACGACATTCACATTCAAACAATTATCAAGAACTACAATCAACTATGGTTCCAACAATCTGGTATCCTCTAACCTTCCCAACTAATAGAAACATCTTACAAAGAATACAAAATACATCCCTACTTACAATTACGGGCTGACTAAAAACCACCAATATCCAACACCTGCATGAAGAAGAGCCCATCCTGGACCATCTCGATTATGATAGAGACTCAATTCTACGCCAAGACTCTCGACCCCTCCCACCCATAACTTACCTTAAAGAACACACAATTCATCGTTTAAAATCCCTCTCCATGCTTCATGGGCTCTACACTACAGCAGAGCTTTGAACAGTCCTTCCCAAATAACAGTACTCTCTCAAAAATGTTTAGCCATGTTTTGCACAGCAATACCTAAACAACCGCCAACCAAATCACCTCATAAATATCCTCAACTCAAAACACACTCCCAAGAAAGATGCAAATATCTTTCTGGGTGAAAGTCGAGGTTATGCCATACCTCAGGAATATAAACATGGTTTCGACCCAAGACAATCCATCCTAATCCGTCAAGATGCACAATAGATGTTGAAACTACAATTTGAACACCTCCTACATTAAGATGCCCCACTAACTCCTACAGAACATACTATCAAATTTCATATATATATATATATATATATATATAT
>JABUQX010068890.1:0-5000 GCA_015478945.1 Trachelipus rathkii
AGTCTGAATTTAGGATGACTTATCGTATTCCACCCCCACCTGAATAATAGTGTGGGATTTTCTCAGAGCGAGCCGTCACTGAGCTCGACTACGAAGCTATAACGTAATCATTATTGAACGACCGTCTACCCTACCCTAATATATATATATATATATTCAAAAAAATGTTCTTAGATGAATTTATTTCATTTTAAAAATTAATATTTCGGAATTCCGTACTCTCCGAATGAATATCAACTTCACTCACATAACCTAAAATCTCAAAAAAGTAAACTCGATTTAAATGCAGCGAAAATAACATTTCGATATATAACTTTCGAAGGCATGTCAAAAAAACTAATATAAGCGGAAGGAGGTTACGTAATTCATTTATTATCCCTAGATTATTGGCGCAACAGTTAATAACCTATGGTAGTTAGAGGGTTTTGAAAAAAGTGACAATACCATAATAGGCGTTTTTGCCGGTACAGAATTCTAATATAAGCTATCTCTTGGCTCGGAGCTCTTCCCATCTAAGTATACAGTTGTAGAAGATATTTTAACTTATCTCTGTGTGCTTAATATATAATTCTAGCATAAGAAAACGAAGAAGTCCTCATTGTATTGGTCTTATCTCTCCTCTTTAATCTTCTTGCGGAGAAGCAAACCATGGAATATTATTGAAAACCGGCCTATTTTTTTAACATTGTAAAATTCTTCCGCAATAATAATATCACCACAGAATTGGAATGGAGGATACTTTTAGAAACATTAGAGAGAAAATGATGTTATTAGTAAATGCGAACGACAGACTGATAAGCTATAGTACTGATAAAATAAGAGATATGGAATTATAAAACCCTGTGGTCGGAGTATAGATATTTCTCAATAATATATATATTTGAGTTTAAATAATAATAAAAATAATAATCAAATTAATATAAAAAATAATTACTACTAATAATAATTGTAAGATAAAAAATAAATAATGGAATAAATAAAATAATCAATTATAACTAATAAGTCCTAGTAAACAAAAATACGCGAATAGATAATATTTTAATTCATACAATAGCAGACGATATTAGATATAATTATATGAATTAAGTTATTTTCAAATCTTGTGATTTAGGATACATTAACCACAAAATTCTAGAAATACAATCAGCGCAAGTTGGGACCTTTTTGCTATCAGCCCGAGAGAGAGATAATAAATATAATTTGAAATATAATAATTGATAGTTTAATACAATATAATTAATTAATATATATAGATCCTCAAATATGGTTACCAAGAATCACTGTGTCGACAAACCTATTGTAAAAAATCAATATATTAACATGATGCTCTAGATGTTTGACGTCATTATTTATATGAATTTTGTATAAGTGATCAATAAAGTAATTAAAAATGTAAGAAATAAATTTAAAAATAATTATTTTAGATTAATGCTGTTATCGAGTATTTTACAAAGTTTTCCCAATTATTCCTTCGTAATAATATTATATAATCTGGGTGTACTTATATATTTATGTAAAAAAATGAATTAAAACTATGATATTCCGATAATTAATTTTCTTTAGTTAATAATGATTATATACATAAGTAAAATATAGTATTATTTTAATTTCTGTTTATTTTTAAAAATATACGTCGTCTTTGTCGGGAGATTACAACTTGATGAAAAGTAGTAGAACAAACTCCATTAAAATCCTAATTTAATTAGCAGCATTTCGAGAGAAATATTATTTTCGATTCTTATTTTCCGCAATAAAAGAACATATTCATCTTAAAAAAAAAACGCAGATACTCTTGTGAGTCCCCGTTTTCAGATTTTTGAGTATATGATTAAATATAATAATCTTTAAGACCATTGGAAAAAATTTAGGTATATTTAGATATTTATTATTTTAATATTGTGATATAATAGTTATTTATTTTTTCTATTCGGAGTTATATAAATTTTTATTTATTACCTTTCACTTTGAAAAACTTAATTAATTATTCATATTGGTATGGTATATATCAGAAAATATACAGAGGTAGAAAAACTCACCATTTCTATTCAAGCGATTAGTCAGAGTCTCAGCTTGATAGCCCGGGGTGTGTTGTGCTGTTAATACCACGGCGGCATAGACCCACAAACAAAAATTCACCACACATATATATAATTATACCCTTCATTACTAATTCATTCTAAATAAGATACTAACACTATATATATATTATATATATATATATATTATATTTATATATAAATAATATATTATATATATATATATATATAAGATATTATATATATATATATATATATCGTACGTACATCAAAAATATCTTTCAAAATTTGAATAAATAAAAAAATCTTAAGGGTCAACCCTACGGTTCGATCGTATAGCGAAATAACGTTACTTTTTTACTTCTCGGCATAACGGTTGCAAAAAATAAATTTTTTGTCCCTTTAAGCGAATTTTTTTTCGAAGGGGAAATCTAAAAAAAAATTTAACGGAATCTTAAGTCTTATAAAGAATTCGAATTATTTCAGGTAATTGCTACCCCCACTTCCCTGATCTACACATCTATCCCACTATACTTTTTCTCCTTCTTTCCTTTTCTGTCCAACCACCTCCTTAAATGTTTTTGTCCTTAATAATTAAACCTCCTATTTATCATCATACGAAAACGACACCAAACTTAAACGTGTTTTTATTAAGAATAATTATTTTTAACTTCCCAGTTCTTTTTCCTCCATATGATATAACCTTTCTTCATTTTTATACACAAGAAAATAATTTTTCATTCTCTTCATTTTCCTTCTAAAAATCTACCTACGAGCATCCTTAATAAAAATTCTTATCAAAATTATAGAAAATTTTTGCGGTTTCAATCGGGAATACCTAAATTCAATTATGTAAAAAAATTAATAAACCATCAAGTCCCTCTTATCTAACGGTTACTATTGGAGATAGTTTCTCTCTCGGATCTACTCATCACTACCCTGGTCATCATTTTACTTTTATCTTTCCTTACTATAATTATTTTTTTTCTTTCCGTCGTCTTAACATTTCCCTATTCCAATTAAAAAGTCCTAAATCCTCCTTATCTTTTATCAAACTATTCCAATCTTTGGTATAAAAAATTGCTTTATCCGTGAACTTTAAAAATTAACGTAAAATAAAATCTTTTTAAATGGACCTTTCCCTCCTGTGTTCCTGCTTCGATAGGGGCACGGCCAAAATAACCTTTACTCCATTACCTTCAATCGTGGCGAGGAACGTAAGTCAAAAAAAAATCATTTCGTAAATTTCTTGTTAAACATAATATTATTCTCCTTTTTTCCTCTTTTAAAGTCTTCTATGTCTTCGTTACTGTTACTACCTGAATCTAAAATCAGTTCTTTTATTAGGGAACGCTCAATTAAATTTTCCCCGTCACTTTGCTATTTTATCATTTAATTCTCTCCCTTCAACCTAACCTTTTTACATATTTTCTGAGTAATTCTTCTCTCTTTTTCAAATTTACTATGATAACTATAGTTTCTTTTAAAGATGGTTAACTAAACCAAAAAAATGATCTCAACAACAACAATAAATTACAGCTAGTATTCAATATCGAAAAATATCTAAAACTATCGTTGTTCATCTTCAAAATTGGACAACCTTTCTATTTTTAACGAACGACTAACACGTTGTATACCGGAAAGACTTTGGAAAGACATGTAACATATCAATTATACAATTATTCCTCACGTTTGTGCACACATAACAAACCACATAACACAACACAACGTGAACCTGGTATAGGCAAAAAGTGGGAAAATGTTGAAACACAAGATCTCTGATATTCAAACTCGATATATAAAAACATTAATTCTACATAACCGCTTGCTGTGATAGACATTCCTACAAAACGTTTTTTTACTTAAAGCTTTACATTACTCCTATTATCTCAATACGTGAAATTAACCCTTTGTCTTTAGATCAACACACCCCTACTTTCTCCAAGTTTACACGTGTCTCTGGTGTTTCGATTGCCCTTTCCATCGAACCTCTATAGGTTCTTATGATTCGACCAAATGCTTCCCTATTTATACATGTCTCACTTCTATATTCATACCTAATTAGCAACCTCCAAACCGCCCGTTAAGCTCTTTCATTTTACTCCATACAAATCATTTTATTCGCCACTGCCTTTCTTTGCATAAAAATTTAATTTATTCTGTATCGTAAGAAATTAAGAATAAAAAATTAATTGTGTGCGTTTTTTTTCTCATTAATAGCATGTCTTTTAACTTCAATCGATAATGCGTGGTGCACACCCCACACGCTCCTTTTTAAATCTGTCTTATAAAATTACTTATATAAATAATTACGTTACGAAATGATATTTTCAATATCTATATAACTTTTTGCTTCATTTACCAATATAAGCAACACATACTACTTAAAAACTGTTTACTTATTTATACTATCTAAATTATCTAATTACTACCATGTCGATTTTAATGTTTGTTACAGCTCTACAGCCTTGTTTTTTTTTGTTCCCTAATTCTATTTTATTCTTCATTTGCTTTGAACTTCAAACCTGTGCACATTAATTTTAATCTTAAATTATCATATATATCTAGTACTCCTTACTTCAGCTCGCTCCGTTTCTTCGGCGCGACCGTTTCTCATTTTAGTGCTATTCAGAATCAATCGAGTGACCGTACAAATCAGCAGAGTATCAGTGTCGAACAATGTCGCACTTCTTGCTTCTCCTCCTTCTTATTTATCGTCCCTCATTCCCCGACGCAAAAATTCGACCGAACACTCCCCACCAACGACGGCGCGCCGGTGCGCCTGTCCGAGGTCGGACAATGAAGATGGCCGATTTTTTTTGTCGGCGAGTAGATTGAGAACAAAAACTCTATTCTCTTCCTATATTATCTACTTGGAAGTTAAGGTCTCTATCCATGGGTAGGCGATCTCATTAAATTTCACACCCTCGAGACCCCATACCACAGAACAGGTCGGACGCTGTA
>JABUQX010068890.1:10000-15000 GCA_015478945.1 Trachelipus rathkii
GTCTTATTGGTATATACAGTGAGAGGAAATACACTAGTGTTTACTTTCGGAAAATTCAGGCAACCAAGATTTCATGAAGATATGGAATTAAGGTGTTGCAATAAAAAGAGCATTTATCAGAATCAAACCTAAAACACAGACCTCATATGTTACAAAATTTAATTATAGAAAATATATGACTAAGAATATTTTCACTTGAAAAGTGTACGCATTATAGAATTAATAAAGCGGAGCCTATTGGGCATGCTAGTAAATAATCCTAAATTAAAAGAATTAAATAAAAAAGTACGCTATTCATACTCTCTGTTTAAAAGAGTGTGATGAAATAATCGAATCCGCTCCACGTTCCAAAATTCATTATTATGAATAATAGGAAGTCTTTCATCGTTCGTGCATCAATTATTATTATTTCTTTATAGAAAACAAAACACTACTAGTATTATTTAATATCATACATTTAAAATGTCTAATAAAAATTACTAACTAACTAATTTGAGATGGGGAGGAAATATTTTCAAAGCTTAAGATAAAATTTAAGAAACGTTTCTGAGTCTAGATATGAACTTCTAAATGTTTATGAAAATCAGGTGGAGACGAAGTTGATCTTTTAAATACCTAACTAACTTGGATGAAGCTGGAACTAAAGATTTTGGAGCGATCCTAGCTGGAGCTTGGATACTTGAAACCACAATAACAAAATACAACTGTTACACAGCCTTAGAAAATACTTAATTCATGGGTATCGAGAAATAAATGGGGAGTAATCCAAAACGTATAGATTTTGGGCATGTTTAGAAATTTTTTGTCTTAGAATAAATTCGAAAGCCTTGAAAAGAATAGATCAAATATTGAAAAGTTTCATCGAAATACAGAAATGAGAAGGACCAATATTCATTGGTGATAAGATTTGAAAAATTAAGGATAATGTCACATTCTTTAAAAGATCTTGATTATGAGATGTGGTAGAGCCAAATACAAAAATATGTTTCTAGATTTACCGGTAAAGGAGGAACTAAAAAAACTTTAGAAAGAAAATAGGATAACGGCCGGCAAAGAGAGGAAAAATTGATTTTTTGCGTTCAAGGAGAAATGAGGGGTTGTATTTTTAAAAATGCCGACTTGAGAAGATATAGTATCAAATCAGGTTTAGGTTTCTCAGAAATTGACAGCTGCGAAAGCATGTATAAAAAAATACTACCCACAAAATAATCTTAGAAAAATTGATAAACAGAAAGCGACTAAAACCTCATTCACTTATAGTTGTTTTGTGAACGGTATCATCATATATCCATTGAGAACAACTTTGTTTCCGAGGTGAAATTAAAACTCCTAACTGCTCTGAATGAAATTAAAAATTTTGAAAGATGTATTAATATGTTGCTGTAATTAACGCGCACTGCATCATGATATTCATACTTCCCTTCATTATCTTTGACCCTTTCAAAGGAAAAAAATATTTCATTAGTTTCCTTGCCATCATTATTATCGAAATTTAACTTAAAGGCAAGAATAATACCCAATTTGTCAAGTTTTTCTAAACAAAATTATAAGAGCTTTTCCGCGAAATATTTTAATACATATTTGATAAGTATGACCCACACATATTTTAGTTCAGAAATGTATAGTTAGAAACTTATTATTAGAAAATTTTAAAAAAGTTAAAAGTAGTTTTAATCTGGGATGTAGATAGTTGAATTGACAAAGAAAGAGAATATGTACAAATACTAGTATCATAAAAGTTTTTTGGGAAGTTACCTTGGCAAAGGAGTTCAAAAACAAGCGCTTCCAGCCATAATAGACATATGAGAAGGGATATAAAAGTTTGGTGACTTAAAAGATATTAGAGAGAGCTCAGTAAGCCATTTGAAAAGGTTATGGGCTGGGAAATCTAAATTATTTAAGAAAAATAAAAATCACATATTGGGAAAATATATAGGATGATGATAAATAGTAGAAGTGGAGAAGCTTGGCATCTAAAAAGCCTTTAGAGGATTCAAGCTTGAATTAAAGTTTCGATTCAGCGCCGAACTAAAACAGCGTGAAAGCCGTCAGGAGGAAATAGAAAAAGGAAACGTGAAGGAGGCATACCTGAAGGAAACATATCTGACAAAGATCCAGAAAACCAGGTGGAAGTAGAAACTGGGAAAGATGATTACATTTTCAATGAAAAAACTTATCTTTATTTGAATAGCTGAGGATATATATTTATTAGATTCCGTGATAAATTATTAGCATTGTAAATTTGGAGTGTTATAAGACGAGTGTTAATCTTCTATGGAAGCATTTCTGCTAAGGAATAGTACTAGAAATAAAACCAAAATGGTATCAATTTCAGCTGGAGTTAAATAAAATGGAATGTATTCCTGTATTGTCAAAGAAACACCCACCCACCGCAACCGATAATCTAAAATCATTCAAGAGAAATTTTAAAAAATAAACTACTGCATCGTCCAACCAGTTGAGAAATTGATTTGCTACAAACTTTCTTGATTCATCAAATTTGCGTTTGTACAGTTTCAGCTGAAGATTTGAAAATATGGCGAGACGATACAAAATTCCGTCGAGCAATTCATCTTAGTAAGAGATTATGCAACTGTAAAAAAGTTAAGAAATGGCAGGTTTGTTTTTGGTAATATTAATCCCAAGGATAAATCAAGATATGGAAATAAGACGCTCTTCAGGTTACGTTCGTTTCTTTTTTATTTTCCTTTTTTTTTCTTTTTTTTAAAGAAAAGACCGGAGGAGATTCAAATTTTTTAAAGTATATTACCAAGGTGAAGAGGGAGAACATTGACAGTTGAAATTGAATGGAATCTTTTAAAATGTTATATATGAAAGAAAGAAGATGAGAGAAGTTATTAATAACTGCTAAATTTTTTAAGGCAGATAGTGGAATAATTTTCGAGGTATAAAATTTTGCTAAAACTAAAACATATCAGTGATGTATTTAGTCATAGACTGTTGGACACGCAGTGTTCAAAATAAGAACAAAAATTTTGTAGCACGAAGTAAGAAAAACAACAAAGATACACAGATAGCTTAGTTGCGTTTATGAGTACACTCCGAGATGTGAATGAAGTTCAGACAGCCGAGTTACTTGTATAAAAAAAAAAAAAAAAAAAAAAAAAAAAAAAAAAAAAAAAAATTTATAGTTATTATATATTTTCGATAAAACAGTTAAAGGACAATGTCATTACTCTTTCCTTAACCACTTTTAGTTAATCATTCTCCAGAGCACTCAGTTTATAGCAACGTTTTCTTCAAAAGATGCACGGCATGGCGTCTTATTAAAGTGCTATCTCCAGGAATTAGAGGGAGGAATAGAACGTACAACATTCTATTCATAAATGCACTAGGCTTGAGTTTGCAAGCAACGGTAATAATTTTTTTTTTATTGCTGCTATGTAGACTTGACGTGGAACAATTAACACGAAGAATTCTGTAAACCTTCCCCGGTTTGTGATCAATTTGTGTATGTGGCAACGATTGTTTACCTAAAAGGAAAGTCCCAATCTCTTCTGATTTTCAGGAGAGAGTAGACATGACAAGCGTTAAAAATGACATAATATGACTAGCCGTCCATCATTCGAGCAGTGCAAAGTGAATGATAAATAATGTTCAATTCATTCTGGTCACTCGCAATGTGATATATGCTGAGATCTAAGAGAAGAATTCTCAACGATGAGGTAGTTGTGAGGTGCTACGCCCGCGTAAAATTTAAGTGGCGAAGTTTAGACCCATTGAGAACACTATCCCTTACACTTCCCTAGACTTTTTGTGTAACAGACTAAACTAATTTGTTAACCCAAGATTTATGTGAAATTCAATAGAACTTCTTAAGCAAAATACAGGATTGGGATTGAAATTATAAGAGCATGACTGATGTAAATGACACACACACGCATATATATTTACATATATATATATATATATATTATAATTATATTAATATATATATATACTACTATATATATTATATATATATATATATATATATAAAATATATATATATATATATATATATATATATATATATATATATATATATTATATATATATATATATATATATATATATATATAGTAAATATATATATATATATATATATATATATATAAATTATATATATATATATATATATATATATATATATATATATACTATATATATATAATATATAGATATATATATATATATATATATATATATATATATATATATACTAATTATATATATAACTTACTAATATATATATATATAATATAGTGAATTAACTTCACGAGTAAATTTCTGAAAGTTTTCTAAAATCATAAAAAAGAAAAGAGAAAAAAAGAAGAGAAGTAAGAAATAAAAATAAACAAGAAATACAAAATTGTCGTACATACTTACCAAGGAGTAGTAAAATTCGACAAAGATTTCACCACAGAATAATTATTACTTTCGACATAAGGAATCTTGCATACATGAGAGGGTGTTGCGGCAAGAAAAACTTCCAATAATATAATAATAATAATAATAATAATAATAATAATAATAATAATAATAATAATACATAATAATAATAATTTACTGCGCAAATTTCACACAATCAATAATAATAATTAATAATAATAATAATAATAATAATAATAATAATAATAATAATAATAATAATAATAATAATAATAATAATAATAATAATAATAATAATAATAATAATAATAAGAAAAAATAATACATATAATAATAATAATAATAATGAATAATAATAATAATAATAATAATAATTAATAATAATAATAAAAATCAATACATAATAATAATTAATAATAATAATAATAATAATCAATAACAATAATAATAATAAAATAATGAATAATAATAATAATACATAATAATAATAAAGATAACTAATAATAATAATAATAATAATAATAAATCAATTAATAATAATAATAATAATAATAATCATAATAATTTAATAATAATAATAATAATAATAATAATAATAATGTATAATA
>JABUQX010068891.1:0-20000 GCA_015478945.1 Trachelipus rathkii
AAATTTAAGACAATTTGGAGCAAACTTTTGGAACAATTTACATAGTTGCTTGCATTTGAAGGCTTGGTAAACATTTATTACAAGTTATGAACTTCGTTTAGTTTTGTTTGTTTTTAGTAATATATTTTCATCATTGAAATAAATTAATGGTGATTCTTTAGTAATGTGAAAAAGTTATATTGAGTTCGTAGGAATATTTAAATAAAAGTTAAAAGGAGAAAGCTCATGTAAAACGTTATAACAGGTATTCCCTTGAAGAGTATATATAATATATATTTAATGAATCATAAATTACAAATATCCTATATTATATATATAAGATTATAAAAGATCTTAATTTATATATTGGTTCTATAAATAAAAGTTAACTCACTTGAATGTACTTAATATTTATTATTTATTTATATTGTGGGGCTTAATAACGAGTACCTAGTTTCCAATAACCGCGTACTCAATTAAAAACAAATTTACAAACCAACCAACATCCTCAATAAAAATATTCTATTTATATATATATAACTATCATAGGTATCTATAGTATTAATATATATATTATTATATATTATGATATATCATATATCATATATTATATTATATGATTATTAATATATATATATATACTATTACATATTAATATATACTAGTATTCATTAGTATTATAATTATAATATATTAATACTAAGATATACTATATATATATTATACATATTATTAATATATATATATATATATATATATATATATATTACATATATATATATATATTAATTATAGCACCTTATTCAACTCCAAGCCAAGATAACCACATACCAATTTGATTATTAAACATCATATACTAATGAGAATATACATTTGAAGATAACACACTCCAATTTACAATGCTAACACACGGTTCAAGTATCATACACTAATTCAATATGACCACGATTTACTTATTCGCCACTAGCCTAGACCTACCAAAGTCATGATCTGAGATTATTTTGTAGTGAAGCTGGCAGTTATTCTCAGGTAATTCAGGTAAGAACAGAAAAGTAAGAGAAAGACTCTAATCATAGAAGAATACAGCTTAGGATATAAAATAAATTGAGGTGAGTATTACTCGATATTGATTAGTGGTTGTTATATTGAGTATTGATATACAATCCCTCATATTTCTTTACATCAGAAATATAATGTTTCTATTCTAAATCATATCATTATTTGAAGGAATATAATCTCAAATCATCTCTGGGGTCTTCCATAAATCTATATGAGACACTTTCATATTGCTGATAAATCTATATATAAGTTCATGTTCTAGTTCTCAAAATTCAAATATACAAACATAATGGATAAAGAAGAATAGGTAATTTGTATTAATATTACATGAGGAGAGTTATCAAACTTCTCTGTAGGCGTTTCATATTTCGAATCTAAACTATATGGTCACAAATAAAAGGAAGCAGAGGTATAAAGTGGACTCATTGATCGAAAGATTCGGAAATCACACTCAATTATTAAAGTTAAAAAATTATAATCACAGAATAAGTATATAAAAATGAAATTTAATAAGTAAATTGACAATCAGTGACGTCATTTACAATCAAGGTTCTAAGTTAGGGGATAAATTAATCTACGCAACAAGTGATTTAAAATTAAATTGTGAAGCTTGATTTGAGTCAATAACTAAATTTGAATAATGAATATTATCTCTCAAAGAGAAATAGTTATGTATGACATCTATCGGATTCACCCGAAATCAACATCAACACGCGACTCGGTAGCAATTTAAATGTGTGTTACAATATTAACGTGTCCTATGCAACATAGGATTACTTAGCCAAATAACTTCTTAAAAAATAACTACGCTAACTAAACTACATACTAAGAGAACTCACTTATGGTAATTAAATCTATAATCAATAATAACTTCTATGAAGGCTTATTTAATAAAACTTAACTTACATGAAATAACTCCTTTGACGTTATATTTTTAATCTAAAAAACAAACAACTCGAGAGTATTAATTATCACTATACCAGATCAATTACTTCATAAATATTTTAAATTTAACATTAATATCCTACAAATATTCACCAAACTACTAATGAATAGAATTCTTATTCATTCTATCACTAGATGAGTGCGCTTTGCGAACACCAACTGTTTTCCACTTCAGACGTTTTTGACACGCATAAATCATAAATACCTTAAATCAGCTCTTAATTTTTCGCCACACAAACATTCCAACTCTTTGATATATTCTTAATATATATATATATATATATATATATATATATATTATATATATATATATTTATATGTATATATATTATATATATATCAATATATATATAATAAATCTATGTATATATATATATTATATATACTTAAGTTATATATATATATAGTTTAGTATTTATTATAAATAGTTATAAGTTATAATATATATTATTATATATATTATATACTCTATATATATATTATATATATTATATATATATATAATAATATATATATATATATTATTATTACTATTATATAATTTATATATATATAATAATTTTATATATATATATATATATATATATATATATATATATAAGTTGCAAATTAATATTTTCCTGCAAAGAAAATTTGTGAGTTGATATTGCTTTTGAGTGGGACACTAAAAAACGTACTTTTTTTATGATAAATTCGTGAATAAATAGAAGTTATATTCATCATTTATCAAATATTCTCAATGACCATATGAAATAAAATTTATCCTATATTCTACCAAATAATATACAGCAAAATTATAAATACTGATATATTAAATTATATTATTACAAGTTATTTATTATTATTATTATGATTGATTATTATCTATTATTATTATATCTATCTATTCATTATTATTAATTATTATTATATTATTACGTATTATATATCTCATTATACTAATTAACTAACTATATCATCACGAATTTCTATTTTACTATATCGATATTATGATCGAAAAATCAAAGTCTAATGACTTTCAACTGGATTAGGCTATATTGTTATACGCAGTAAATATTGCCGGGGAATCGTATATATTCGAGTGATTGCCTAGTGGTTTTCAAATCAGTCCTCGATTGCACTCCTACTTGTTTTACTTCAATGTGCTTTTTTTTTTTTTAAAAAGATCTATAATCCATTATGTTTTTAATTTTGTTTAAAAAATTGCTAAAAGAATACATAAAAACTAAAGGAATGTGTTTGAAAAACAAGGGTTTTAAATACTAAGGGCGGTTTGGTAAATTGGTTTTCAATAATAAACTTAAAAACATATTAAGTGACAAACCCACACTCAGTAAAACCCTCAATGCCTACATGCCACAAATACGCCATAAAATATTGTTAACCTCGCGACCACCCTAATTACCTACATCCAATAATAATCATATATTAATATATATATTATGATATATTATACATATATATATATATATATATATATATAATAGGATATATATATAATTAATATATATAAGTTACTGATGGTATATAATATACGTAAAACGCTTGGTGAGATATGAAATTTTAACATATATATTACTATTATGATAATATATATAATACTTTATTAATACTATTTATAATATATTTATATATATTGTCTTAATATATAATATACTATAAATCATTTATAATATAATATTTATAATATATATATATATATATATATATATATTATATATAAATTATATATATATAATATCTATGAGGATTATTTCAATATATATATTAATATATAAATATATATATATTAACTATATATTTATTATATTATAATTAATAAATATTAATATATATATATTATGATATATATATATTTATATATATATTGTTGAACATAAAAATCATAAATATAATATTTAATATATAATATATATATATTATATATAATTATATATTTATATATATATATAGTATATATATATTATATATATTATTATAATATATATCTTTCTCGCCGCACTTACACCCGTCAATTTTGGTTCATATATTATATGATATACTAACTAAATAATATTATCTATATTATACTACTTATATACTTTATATATTGTATGTACTATTCACTTACTCTATATATATATTAATAATATCTTAACTATATAATAATTAATGCGGTTTCTTAATTATTATATATATATATTGATATTATTAATATTCTATAAATACTATATATATATTTATATATATATTAATATATATACATATATTATATTATAATATTAATATATTATAGGGTGTACATACATATATACAGGTTTGCTTGATATGGTAGTTATATACTCTAATATATATATTTCTATATATATATATATATAATATATATTTATTATATAAATATCAACTCTCACTATATGATATAGTACCTATACTATCTCTTATATATACTAGTCTTTATATTACTTATAGGTGTTCATTAAGTTTTTTTATACACCTCACCACATAATATTATATTACTTAATATAATATATATATATAATTATAATATCTAGTGAGTTTTTTATTATAAGTACGTATATATATATGCAATATAACGTATATTATATTTAATAACTAATGTTTTATCTAAAAGATGGTTATATACTAGTAGTATTATATATATCATATAGTATACTAGGAATATATATAATATATACATATAGTATTGGTCTCCGCATGGATACTGTTCTTTATATATATATAGCGAAGTAATACTATATTAGTTATATTAGGTACTTTTTGAAATTAGTTTTGGGCATTTTGTAGAGAATATATACTATAGGTATTACACGCCCGTGGACATCTTTAATATATAATTGTTTGGTGTCTTATTGTATAGTTATATTATGTTGTAGTTAAAGAGGAGAGAATACGAGTCATGCAATATCTGTAGAAGGATAACTTCAAGAAAGAGAATATAGACAGAAAAAATATAAAAGAGTAGCTATAATGTGTCGCTCTCTGAAAAAGTACTGAATATAGTGAAGAATGATAATGGAGTGAGAGAAATTGCTTAACTCTTTCAAGAATATTATAAACGGGAATTTTTTCTTATGAAGAAATTATGAAAGTGTAGCCTAAATCCCATTATGAATATAATGTTCGTGGTCTTTTTTATCATATTTTTTTTATTTTATTTAGTGGTTCATTCGCTAAAATTGAAAGATTCAAAGATTTCAAATTGAACGATTAAAAATTACCCTCCGTGATGTTACAAAAGTGAATATCAGGATAACTACTTCTTTAAAATCAAAAATAGTATACATAACAAAAAGCACACTATGGTCTTTTACGATTGATATTGATTATTTTCGGAATTTTTTTTGTCATTTAATATGTCATCGGGATGATATGAGTCTCCACTACACGTGGACTTAGCAAAAATGGCACATGCATGGTTAGTTGCGATATACACACCTAGTCCAGCTTTAATTGTCTCTTCCTCATGCATGGATCGTATGATCTGCAGACTCGTACGTGCATCTCCAAATCCCAAAAGCTACAAGCAATGTTAATGTTTTTGAGATGTTTGTTTTAATATAGTGATGATATCCACCACTCAACGCTAGGATGGCAGGGCTTTTTTAAAGGAGGGCAAAAAATAAATAAAATAACTTAAATAAATAAAAAATACAAAAGAAAAAACAAAAATTAAAGTGAAAGTAAACCCACCTGTCCTTGCCTACGTAATCTCCCTCAGGTGGCACATAACGCGGTACTTAATAGGTAGGAAGTATTGAAATATTGAGGGAGAAATAAGAAGATAAAGCAGGAGTTCCACAAAGCAGATGTGGCTGGAAAGAAGGAGCTACACTACAACGAGTGATTCTTGAGTCTCCAATATTTCCACGTAACAATTTTCATGAGAAGAACTAAGGCACCTCTGTGTCTTAAACGAAGGACGGGACGCAGTGTGCGAGGAATGCGTAGAAGGTCCAATTCTCTCGAGCATCATGCTCATTGTAATACTTATAGAAAGCAGATAGGGCACCACACGTCACGAGCAAGAGAAGAGGGTCAAGGGAGTACAAGAGAAGTTTATGGGACAGTTTATAAACCTCTTAGCCTTAGCTTCAACTCTATCCAAAGCAGTGGTAGAGATACCGGATCACCCCAAATGTGGGAAAGAGTATTCCATATCCGGGGCCGAATAAGCCTTTATTAACTGGAAGTATACTGGCAGAAGAAAAAAATTCTACGCTCTAGAACAGAAATTCCCAGCTTTTTTGAGCCCATTTTAGCAACCGATGTGATGTGAAGGTCTCCAAGACAATTCACTCTTTATGTTTAGTCCTAGAATGTTTATGTTGTTTAGGGGTAAGACATTTAGAGCCTTAAAGGGATAGGAAAGTTGGGGGGTGTTTTAGAGAGGGAGATATGAAGAAAGGTTGAGTTTTCAAAGAGTTGAACTTCACAAGCATTACGCGTTACCCCACTGAGACAATCTCGACCAATCGGCAAGAATTAGAAATCAGATAAGCTGTAGAACGAGAGGTTAACTCTAGATATCAAGAGGAGCACAATTGAATGACTGGAAGAATGAAGAGTTGAGTCATCGCAATAGTGGGATAACAGTGATATTAAAATTAAGCGTTTGATAATTATTATTGTTATTCGTAAATAGTATTTTTGTTGTTAGTGACCTGATAAATACTGCTATAATAAGTAATTGCCTTAATTTAGTGATTCATTGATAAAATGTAATGTTTGTGTTTAGTGTTCAGTGAACTGGTAATATGTTAATAAATCAACGTTAATGTTGAGTGTTAATATATAACATATAATGTTTATTATATTATATATGGAGTCAATAGTTATTAAATGTCTTTCTACTATTATGGTAGAATATTCATTTATATTATAACCTATCTTTTTATTACTAGTCTATACTTAACATGTAAAATATTTCTAAATAGCTTCTTATTTAAATGAAAGTTAAACAAAAGTGGACCTAAACAAAGTACAAAATATTCTTAGTAGGTATATATATTAATATATATTATATATATATATATAGGTACCATAAATATTATAATATGGTATATATATATATATGATATATACATATATAATCAATAAACGTTCTATATTGTTATATATCCATATATATATTATCTCTACTATAGTGGCTCAACGGTAGAGCGACGGAGTCGCATGGCAAAGAGTCGGTAGCGGTCAGAATACCTAGAGTTCGGATCCTAGCGTTTGCAAACTATTCTAGTGAAGTTCCCCTCCTTGAAATTGTGGATATGCACGGATAGGTGTGAACTCCTTTTTATAAATATTATATATATCATAGGTAATAGTATATATATATGTGTACCTATATTATTATATATATATATAACGGGTTTGACTCTCTAGTGAATCGACTACTTATACTAGGATACGTTGCATTTCGTGTATTAAATTTTAATAAAGTAGGATATTCATATATTCTTGTCATGTAGTCATATATTCATTCATGTGTCGTATCGTCTGTAGCATAGTGATAACTATATAATTTCTTGATTGGTATAATCTTATCTATATATTTTTATATATTTTTGTAACGCATGTATACTCTATCATTTATTATATGTGGGCTCTAAACTGGCTAGTGTGGTATGGTTGTGTAAGATACTTGCACTTCGCAAACAAACGAGGGAGGATACCGAAGGCGTCAGCTCACATAAACTTTGTCCGCGGTGGAGAATGTAGCTATTCTCTCTTCTTGTCTCTTCGGTTTCGCTCTTGATAGATATCTTATACATGCATAGGTTTCTCCCGCCTTCTTTTGAGATTAGGATTATGCTCGTGAGACGCTTTAGCATTGGACTCTGCCATAAAAAAAAATAAAAAATGTACTGTTCTTACAAAACTAAGTTTTATATCACTGAAGTGTGTAGGACTCAATGAGACAAGAGGTGGGGCATGGTGTTTCTGCATCAAGAAATCTGTCGTTATTCCATCAAATATTCCCGACTTCACAAGTGGTGCCTGAATTGCCAGGTGGTCCATATGGTAGCGTATGGTTTCGAAATTCCACCTTGAAACAACGTTTCTTCCTTTCTCTCTGTGAGTAGAATCGATGGATCAGGTGACCGGTAAGCATCCGGTGTTCTTTTATTATATACCCCAAGTGCGGACTTGTCGATTTCGCCTCGTGTAACGAACTTTCCGCGCTTAATGCTGTCCTTGGCAACTTTCAACGCCCCACACTTTCCAATGTGGAGTCGCATTTCTACTACATCCCCCCAAAGGGGGCCGGATTGATTATTGGGGAATTTTAAATGTCTTCTCATTGGGACTAATCTCCACGACGAGTCTCCGCAATATTTTGAGGTTTTTTGTTACTTGGAATTCATCCCTGTGCGACATCTTACGTTATATCTCGTATCGAGCTCGAGCTTTGGGATAGGACACAGGTTCCACTGATTATATCCGTGTTTGTGGATCGGGTGACCAATGGAAGCCAGAGTGCGATCTACAAACTACCCTGCTTTAGTTCTCCTAGTTCGCGCTGGCAACTACCTATTCTATGTAGGCGCAGCGTTTCTGTGACGACTTGATATGGAGATTGAGACCTGATTTGCTTTGATCGGGCTACTGTGAGATTGCCTGTGCGCGCTATCTCTCACCGAACATGGAGTTGTAGTCTCCTTGACGTCCTCCGTCGGAGCGCCTTTACGGACTCTATGGGTACACCACAGCTGACAATCTTCAAGAGTGCTAGAGTACGGGTATATACCATCTGAGTGTAGTCGAACGGGACACTCGAGTCTCATTTTCTCGAACCTTCAAACTCCTATTCGACGCTGTCTTAGATTAACTCCACATCGAGTTTCAATATCACTTCTAACCTGATATATCTTATTCTACACACGTAGCAGACTCGCTCGAATCAAGGTTATAAAGTCTAAAAGAACCAAGAAGCATTGAATTATCGTCCGAAACTCATACGACGTCCGATCGACAGATTAAGATGTACTACTTCACGACTGTCACCGTGGATCTATTTTAGTGATGATTTTATGGAGATAGAGAACTGTCTTCCAGAAACATCGGTCGGCACATTAGGAGCAGAAGTGCCTCTATTACTGTACACGTCAGTGAGATACGTTTAACACACAGACGGGTAATGAAATGATCATACCTCTGTGATTCTCTCACTGGCATTAATTACTGCTGACATCGAGCTAGGGCTTTCTCCTCTGTCGGATATACGCGTGCGCTCAGGGCTGAAGGTAGCGACCATAGCTATTGATTATTCGATCGTCACAGTTTCGCTCTGGTGTGACAGGTTGTGGAAAAATTGCGCGACTCGGACCAGATTGTTGGGTGCTTTTCGCCTGGGAGAGACGGCACTCGTGATGTGACCACAGAATCATGCTCACATCGGATATATCGTCGGTAATTTAGTGGGATAGTCCCCTAGAACTATGCTTAGATGGATCGGCGCCTGCGGATAAATTCATTTCTTTTTCGGACGATATTCTACAGGCTTACTGCAATGGTTCCATAAGCCGCGACGCTAGCGAGCTGCAGAGAGTCTCTGTGGAATTCCTCGGAGTAGGTATCTAAATAGGGCAGTGCATGGGTTGGAGTGAGTGTGTCTGTGCCACGCGCTTCCTGAATAATTGGGATTGACAGCATGTATGGAATATCTGTTGGCACTTTTCTCGAACCGAGCCCTTGGAAAAGGGAGCCTAGGGATCGACCAGTCAAGATAACATCGAGTGACGGATCTATGTGGTAGGTGTTGACGTACATCGCGATACGATCATTAACTTGTACGAAGATGAACCGGTGGTGACCTGCGCGGTGAACACTTGCCTTCGGTCCGACGACGTCGCTGGAGGGAACGCGGATATCATTTTTCGGATCATTTGTACAATTCGGTGGTTTTACGATTATAAATCAGCATCAACTCAGGGTAATCTGCCCTTGCGTTGGCACTACGACATGTGGTAAGTGCAGTCATTTCTCTCATCTATATGAATATGACCGTACAGCCGTTTTAACGTTCTGATCGGTGTGAAAGTGTCAATTATGTTGATAATGAGGCAATATCTTGGATAGTGTGGGAGAGGAGTTTTTTAAAGCTCCCTGCATCAATTAGCGAGTGCTAAATGGGGGCTAGAGTCTCCCCTGGCTTTACCTCAGGTACACTTAGATGGGTCCAGGAGTGGTTAAGGTGAGATCTCTCGCCATGTCGTTTGGACCCGACAACTAAGTGAGAAATGTTGATAGATGAAATAGAGGGTGCCGCAGGCAGTTGTGGGTTAGCGTCGTAATTGCTTACTTTTCGAATATAAGACTTCAATTGGAGTTTACGTACGATACTCTATTTCTCACACTACGGATACTCTTTGTCGACAATCATTCGGGTCTCATTTATTTAAGGTGTTTATAGGACGGGGCCCAGAAAATCTTTCTTGTAACCTGGGAGGGCTGGACAGACCACAATCATTATGAGGTCAATCATCTTGACGGAGAAGGATCGAGAAGTCTGAGTTAGGCTAAAGTCGGTATATACGTATACATATTATTTCGTAATATATCAAAAAAAACAAATGTCATGGATTACCCCATCTGTGTTGGAGTCTACGGTGAGAGTTCCGTTGTGTGGTGCTGTGTTGCTTAATGGGAATGTCTCATTACTGGTCTCCTTCCCTCGGGACCAGTATTGAATTCCGCTGAATCTATCTAGTGGTACTTAGAGCGCAAGTTTTATGTTGAATCTACTTTGACATACTTCACCAGCTTCAGGAGCTTATTTTGGTGAGCAAATGATGAGATTGGTTCTGTCATATTTTTTACATCATTATTGTGCTTCTATTGTGCAGACCTTCTTCTCTGTTTCTATATTACTACAATATCTTCTAGTTGACACCATATTAGTCATGATGAGCGTTATTATGATTTTGAGAATCAGCCGACAGGAGCGAGAGTGTGGGTCTCTCTTTCGACAGAGGGTAGGATACATGGGAGCGTAAGGGACAGGTTCTGGAAGCACGTCTATGTGCGGCAGGGATTTGAATCAAATCATGGAGTATCTGTATATACTAGAGGAGGACCATGGATCATGACGCGAATGTCGGTGTGCCGATGAGGTTCTGTGTAAATCATCCATATAATAAGAAAGTAGCGTTTCCCAAAGATTCTCCTGGGCGGTGATATTTAGCTGGATTTGGGAAATCGATATTCAGTTTACTTCGAGCCGATAGCTCAAGCGAGCATATCCCGGGATACATGTTAATGAAGAGTGAGGCTTGCTCTTCAATAACTGATGCACGTATAGCAAAAAATGGTGTCTATTTCCGACCCGACGGTGTAGGTGAGCTTCTGGGATGCGGACCGATGCTAACTTACAAATAGTAAATGAGATTGAGGTATCGACTTATGATATAAAATTAGTAAGAGGATCCTTTATTCTCGTTTTTCTGATAAGGATATTGTCTCGATCCACTTGAACTTCTGATTCGCCTGGTCATATATCTTATTAGAGCTGCGGTTCTGGCCTATAAGAAGTTATTTGATGGATTGTGGCCAGCGTGTGGTCTGTACGCATTTTTCTTCGCGGAGACATTCACCGTATCCACACCTTTGCCACCTTACCTCGTTTTTCCGTATTTTTCTAAAGGTGACTGGTATGGGCGAGAGAGGTTCTGAGTGATGTATGCAGTTCATGTACTAGACAAGCGTGTGTGAATTCTCTACGCTTGGCTTCTAATTACATGATATTTTCATTCAGATTTCCAGAAAAATCCTCGCAGAAAGATCGCAGTGTGAGATAAAAAAACATATTCGTTTCTCTATTAATAGCGGTGCCAGACTAGTTATTTTCCTGCACTTCTCGTTGCATAGAGAAGGTGGTGTAGGAAGAGAGCCAGATATAAATATATGACAATATACTCGGTGGGGAAGGATTTTCCTCGTGGTGTTCACACATAAAATATATGTGGTGTTAACAATCAGTGAAGTATAGCGCATGGAGGCGTAGAAAAACAGAGAACTGAATTACTGAAAGTACATTTACGCAGGAGCGCTCGACCAGACATAAGAAAAAAATGAAACGAAGCGAACATACTCCTATCCTCGCCGTGTTTCTCACGATCCAGAACACCTCCTTCTTCTGATTTTTAGCTAAATAATTTGTCGAGGTTTTCCTTTTATGCTGACAGGAATGTTGAGGGGGATAAACCGTTGTGCCAAGCTAAGTAACGTCAAACCCCTCTTGGTGCACTGGTCATTTTCATATAAAAGAAATCGCCTCGTGAGGGTTTTGTAGTGGCTAAAGATTAAAGAATAGGACATCCAATTTCACCCAAGGGTTTTTCATGACGCTAGGATTGGTCATCTTTCTTTACCCCATTTTGTCGCACAGAGTTACCTCCTTTTAAATCTTTCATACATTTGTGGGTTGCGGACCCTTCTCTTGACCCTCAGATGCACGTTCTTTCTGGTTTGGTATAGCTGTTCCTATCCTGTCTCGCCCTGCAGCATCTTCCTCTGAATCTTTTTCACTTTTCGAAAGTGACGGCATTTTTTGCCTTCCTTTGTGAATTAAACATCCTCTATAAGATTTAACCATCTCAGAACAAATTTTTTTATCTTTTAATAAGGACTACTCTTCGATGTTAGTTTGCCGACACGTATAATGCTGCATTTCCCCTGTGTGGGCTGTGGTGGTTCCTGTACATCTACCTCCAAAAATTAAAATTATTATTATTATTTAATAAAATATTAGTAGTCTCTATTAAATATTTTATATTTTTTGCAAAAATATTTATATCATTTTAAATTTATAGTTAATGATATTTTGATTCCCTTACAATTAAAACATCATTGATTTCCCATTAAATTTCTGTATTTTGACTTTGAGAATTATGAAGAGAGGTGAATAGAATATCCTGCAAATAACCTAAGATTTTTGAAAAGGACACTATTAGCGTGCTAATCTTCAAGCTCTTTTGTCTTTAATTCCGTTTTCGTTGATATTTTTTTTTAAATTTCTTGTTATGACTCCTTAAGGTTCTCATCATCCTCCTACACCTTCTTTCTTTTCAAGCGTTTTTTTTAAAAAATCCAATGACTCACTCCTTTTATTTCAAATCTGCTCATTATTTCTGTCGGCTGAATCCCATATTTTCTGCGGCAGAAACTTAGAAATACTTGACTCGTTGGACAATTAACAACCTATCTTTAAAGAATTCATATCATTAAAAAAAAAACTTAATGAACTTGACATACTCTCTTCTCAAAAAATATATTTCAAATATTTCTCTCTTCTTTGATTGGGTTTTTCAGTTTTCTAATGTAATGAGTAATTCAAAAAAAAGATCATTCTCTGTCAAGGATTATTAAAGTTATTAATTATTAATTATTATTATTATTAATTATTATTATTATTATTATTATTCATTATTATTAATTATTATTATTATTAATTATTATTATTATTATTTATTATTATTATTATTATTATTATAAATTATAATTATAATTATAATTATTAATTATTATTATTATTATTAACATTATTATTATTATTATTATTATTACTTATTTTAATTAATCATATTATATATTATTATTATTATTAATATTATTATTATTATTAAATTATTATGATTATGATTATTGATTATGATATGATTATTATATTATTATTAATTATTATTATTTATTATTATTATTATTATTATTATTTTTTATTATTATTATTATTATTATTATTATTATTAAAAATTGAAAATAAGTTTTCGTAACTTTCGTCTTAATCAATCCAGAATGAAATGTCGTTTTTATTTTTTACAGTTAGTAAATGATTTTAAATTACTCAAGAGTTGAAAGCAAAATAATATTTCAACCTTCAAATATATTAAAAAATTATTAAAAATTTCAAATCTTATTTTATATATATATATATATATATATATATATATATATATATATATAATATATATATATATATATATATATATATATATATATATATATATATATATATATATATATATATATTATATATATATATATATATATATATATATATAAACTTTAAGATTCTCATTTTTTCTGAGTTTTAATTTATAAATGAATAAGAAAACCCAGAATACGAAGTTCATTTTTTATTATTACAGGCCGACGTTTCGGAAATATCCTTTTCCATTTTCAAGGTTAAAAAAGTAAAAACACTAATAAATAGTTAAGTTAAACATTTAAAAAATACTTACAAGATTTAAAAAATTAAAATACTAAATTTAAAATTGAATTTACAAAAAACTAAAAATATTTACACCAATAAAATAAATTAACAAAAAAATTACCTTGTCTACATAGTGGAACACTCAAGACTGAACAGATTTTAAAAAAAATGACAAAATTATTAATGACAATGGTTGGTTAGTTAATTTTAATTATTTGATCAAGCTATATATATATATATATATATATATATATATATATAATATTTTATAAATATATATGTATTAAAATAAAATTAGAAATATAATATATATATATATATATATAATATATATATAAACTATAATAAAAAAGGAGTCACCAATAGTCCTGAAAGCATGGCCAACCGTAAAACTTTATTCAACATTTCGGAAACAAGCTGTTCCCATCCTCAGGAATAACAAAACTATAATAAAAACATATAATAAGCAATACAAATCGAAGCAAAATAATATAACTATAATAATCAATAAATAAATATAATAATAATATAATAATAATAATAATAATATTAATATAATAATAATAATATAATAAAATAATAATAATAATAATATAAATAATGAATAACAACACAATGTGGTGAAAAACAAACTAGACAGCGCAAACTAATGTAAAGGAAAATTTAAACTAAAAGATGACATTATATACATGGGATGCAGATAACAAAATATTGGGATGAATGGTGAAACAATAAAATTTTTGATGAATATGAAGACTTTTTCTTCAAATGAATAAAAAAAAAATAAAACAAAAATAAAGAAAAAATGTGTAAAAATAAATATAAAATAAAAAGGAAATCAATAAAAATAAAAACGATTGCAAAAAATCAAAAAAAGTTATAAATAATTGATCTGTAATTTTTCCCAATCATAATCGAAATTTAAAGCTAATATATTCAATAAAGTGTCAGGCAGATAACATATAGTTAAATAAAAATTAAACTTACTTAATCAAGGTTAAATCACAGGTTTGAGACGAACAGAAAATCGAGACTTCATAGTAATTGTAAATTAAATGGACCACTGTCGTTATTGAGACTAGGCTTAAGATTATGTATGAACAAAGATTCCAAAAATATGTAGGTTGGTTTTATCGGGTGGTTGTGCGAGTATATTCATATGTGACTTATTGAAGGTTCATTTTTGTATGAGAATGATCTCTGTTGTGAGTGGGCTGGGGAACGAGAAAGTTGTTAGTCCGAAGACATACCCGGCTGCTACGTCGATCCTAACTGTAAAGTTTGCCGAGGGTGCTACCCACTTGTAGATGGCCTGCGCAGCCATCCAAGAAAATTGTGTAAATAACAGAGGATTATGATTTAAATAGATGAAATGTTAAAGCGAGGAAGTGAAGATGAGATTGAATGTTTGAGTTGGGGATAGAGGTGCTGCAATACTTATGCGATAGGTTCTTTTTTTAATTTTAGTATGGGGTTCGTAATAGGGCAAACCTGACGAAAAGATCTCTTTTTTTGGGTTGACTATAGATTAGTTTAGGGTCGAATTTGGAATTTAAATAAGAATTAATGGATCTGTAGATTAATTAAGAAGGAAAATAGTTTGAAGGGAAAAATTTATGAAGGAAATTAAATTCTTTATGCATTAAAAAATAGGAGGAAGATAAATGGTAGGCTCTATGTAGTAGAGTTTTTATGCTGTTACTAACAACTTTCTCTGCCAGCCTACATATTTTGGAATCTTTGTTCATACATAATCTTAAGCCTAGTCTTAATAACGACAGTGGTCCATTTAATCTACAATTACTATGAAGTCTCGATTTTCTGTTCGTCTCAAACCTGTGATTTAACCTTGATTAAGTAAGTTTAATTTATGTCTCTTTGTTCTTTTTTGTTTTTTTTAAATATTGATAAGATCCTAAAAAAAATTCTTGCTGATATTGCCTAAAAATGACATTACAGCTTTCCTGATTTCGAATTATGATTGAGGGATTAATAAGAATTACGACTAATTAACGTATAATTTTATAAACTGATAATATATATATTATTTTTTTTGGCGCAATAGATTTTTTGTATTATTTATGCATTTCCATCTTTTTATTTTTATTTGATTGTTTATTTATTTTCTGTATAATTTATTTTTAGTTTTTTTTTTTTTTTCATTTTGAGTTTAGTTTTTTATTTCAATTCACTGAGGAATTTTATTGTTCACCATTCATCCCAATATTTTGTTATTTGCATCCCATTACATAATGTAATTTTAGTAAATTTTCCTTTACATTAGTTTGCGCTGTTTAGTTTTGTGGTTTTCACCCACATTTGTTGTTGTTATTATTATTATTATTATTATTATATTATTATTTTATTATTATTATTATTATTATTATTATTATTATTATTATTATTATTATTATTATTATATTATTATTATTATTTATTATTATTATTATTTTGCTTCGATTTTATTGTTATTTATATGTTTTATTATAGTTTTGTATCCTGAGGATGGGAACAGCTTGTTTCCGAAACGTTGAATTTACGGTTGGGATGTTCAGACTATTGGTGCTCCTTTTTATTATTAAATGTCGTTTCCCAAAAATTAGAAGCCGGAAACGAGATTAAGTATATATATATATATATATATATATATATATATATTATAATATATTATATATAAATATATAATATAATATATATATATATATATATATATATATATAAAGGGACTGAAGAAGCATCACTATTCAAAGTAGGATGGATTTGTTTTATGAATAAAAACTCTGATATTAACAAACTTTCTCTCGTACCAAACTGCCCTAAAATTTTAAATTCACTATACCTAACTTTATATTCACAAGACAATGAATGATGTCTAATAGAGGAGTGCTCCTTAGAAGACTACTTCACACCAGTTCTATGGCTAACACCCCTCTGACCGTCAATGCGAACTCTTAGCATACTCTCAGTACAACCGACGTACTTTCCCCAAATTATTTGGGACAAATTATATAATAAACAACATTAGAACGCATTAACAACTCAGTTGTGTCCTTAAAAGGGAAAAACTACCAGTTGTTTGAGGATTCTTAAAAAACAATATTAATATTTAAAAAAGTAAAATGTCTACTCAATATAGCTCGAATTTTTTCATTAAAAACACCAGGTTTGTTACCAAGAAAAGGAAAGAAAACGTACAAGTCACATTTTGGAGTACAAGACACAGGACTACGTGGAGAAAAAAATATTAAACAAATAATCTTTAAGTGCTTTATAAAAAAACATGAACAGGGTAGCTATTATCATAAAAGTACTCTTTTAAAAAGTCCATTTTAAAGTGAAATAAGCTCCAATTTGAACTATTTTAAAAATATTAATTGAAGTCTTACAAGAATTTAATTTAAAATTAACGATTTCAATAGCTAAAAAATTCAAACCTTACCCTGAAAAGGTTTTCTTCCTGAAAACCCGAGTTGTATAAACCAAGCCACCTCTATAACCTAAAACATCAAGAAATGACAAATTATTGTTTGCTTCGTTTCCATTGTAAATTTCATGTCATTATGGAAATTATTAATAAAATCTAAAAACATCCTTGATGTTCCATCTCCTTAAAAATAACAAAAAGTATCGTCAACATTCGACGATAAATACGGGCTTAAAATGGGAAGAACATTCATCTAAAAATTTCTCTTCTAACCAGCACATAAATATATTCGCAAATGTCAGCCTTAATATATTGCTACCCGATTAATTTGTTTTAAATACTCTCATTAAAAATGAAATAAAGTTTCCAAAACTGAGAGTTCTAAAACTTACGAAAAGAGGCACTGTTCAAACGAAGTGATTATTTATCATCAGGATTTATAAAATTCTGCTTCAAAATATATCTAAAGTCTCTATTGTAAGGGTAACATAGTAAAAAAGAGATGGTAACTGAAAACTAACCAAAAACCCCAGTATTTAATACTCCGAAAATTTCGAAACGTCCGGCCCGTAATAAATAAAAAATGAACTTCGTAATGTAGGTTTCTTTTATGTAATATATATATATATATATATATATATTATATATATATATATATATATATATATATATTATATATATATATTAATATATTATATAAATATATAATATACATATATATATATATATTATATATATATATATATATTATTTAAGTTTCTGGCATTTTCTAATGAAGGATTTTCAAATTTTTTCTAAAATATTTGCAAATATGTTTAAAATTAAAACCAAATATTTATAAAAAAAATTGTAATAAGATTTTAAATTGATTATAGACATTATAAATTAGTATATATAAAATTTTATTTACTAATTATACATAAAAAAAAAAATTATACAAAAGTTTTAAGTATCACATTAGATATTATTTTATACATCTATTTACAATATGTTAAAAAAAAATAAATATTAAAAAATATTTCTGTCCTATAGATAGACTGTCTAGAGAATCCTAATTTTATATCCAAATTTGGTCAAACTGTAAGATTAGCTTCAAACTATAAGATACCATTTTTTCAAATGATTGATGTAATCTTTTGTAAACACGTTAGCATCTATCAGTAAATTATCAGTAGTTATGAGTCCCCTCACAAATTTAGCCATGGCCGATCACCAACTGTAAAAGATAAAATAATTCTTTTATATATATATATATATATATATATATATATATATATATATATATATATATATATATATATATATATAATATATATATTATATATATATATATATATATATATATATATTGGAATTCAAAAATTGGTTAAATACTATCTCCAATATATAATTTAGTAAATAAATTAAACCCTATCTTTTTACAACCACGAACTAAACTCATGAAATTTAAAACAATAAGAACGTAAAAAATTAAAACAAAGTAACAAAGATTTTAAAAAAGAACAAAGATTAAAAATAAACACACACCAAGCTTTCGACCACTTAACCTGGAGGTCTTTATTTAAGGAATTATCAAACACTAATAAATTCACGGGACCGCAAAGGGCCCTCACTATGGCATCTCGTCAATGTTTGGTTCATCCCTTGGCCCAGGTGGGCCACAACCATACCCCCTCACAGAACATCACCATTCACTCCTATTATTCACCTTTCTCCTCGCTTTTGCCAAACTCACATATCTCCTCCAGGCCTTGCTTTAATGACTCAATCCACTTTTTCTTCGGTCTCCCAGCAGGTTGATTCTCAGCACACTCACACCACTACACATCTGCTTAACCAACCGACTATCATCCATCCTTTCCACAAGACCAAACCATCTCAACGTACTTTAATTTATTCTCTCATTTACCTCTTTCTCCACACACACAACTTTTTAATACGTTCATAACTCATTTTATCAATTCTTCTCACAACCTACACGCCTCTAAGATTGCCCATCTGAACACATTGTACTTTAGACCTATAATACCTCTTTTTCAAGACCATAGTCTCACTACTATACATTAACACAGGTAACAATATACCCTAATATAAAACCCTAGCACACTCAAGATTAGTCCTTTTACATCTACCAACTATTTAACTGCACCAACCACCTTCCAGCCATTCACAACTTTCCTACTATATTCTGCTTCATCCGTTCCCTTTTCATCCAACATATATCGTAAAAATTTAAACTTAGACGCTTGTTCCAGCTGTTCTCCATGTAACATAACTTTACACCGAGGAATGTCTTCACTCGCAACCATAACTTTACTCTTATCTACGTTTATTTTTAAACCCCTTCTTTTACACACCCTGCCAAATCTCTCTACCAATCCT
>JABUQX010068891.1:25000-33812 GCA_015478945.1 Trachelipus rathkii
ACAGATTGTCTTCTTCTGCGTTGAAGATGTGAAGTTTCTAAGCGTTGAATTGTTCTCAAAATCACGTAGTTTAGCGGCCTTTAATCCTAAAACGTCGATTCAAACTGGGAACTCTGTGATATTTAATTTGCGGTAAAAATACAGTGAATATAGTCCCATTAATGTCTAATTTGATATCTAGTGACATTTGAATAGATGCGCACTATTTCACAAAAGTTTGCATTTTTTCTTGTAAATTAGCATTCAATCTACGGATATTGTCTCTCCTATTTGGGAAGATCCTTGTAAATTTGTGTTAATATGCTGTCTTAAATTGTAAATATATCTCGTAAGATTAATACAAGAGTGAATCAAGCTACGGATTTCTATCTTGATCATGCATGAAATTAGTGTTTAAGCTAAATAGTGGTTAGATTGGCGTTGTCCTTTGTTTGACTCGCGATCAGCGCGGTGCTCTCGTCCCTCGTTTGGAGGATGGGAGAGAGGAATAACGTCGATGAGCATATCGACGACAGGTTTGTACGGACAATTGGGGGTTGGTAGAGTCTTCAATGGTGAGTGTTAATTTGGCTTTTGTTCTTTCTGTTTACTGTGATCCTACTAGAAACAATCCACCCGAAGTCTACACTCGTATTAGACGGGCGTCGTACCTTAGCTACCTTCCTCGTAGTGACATGTATATATTTTTGTAACTATCGAATATCCTCTACCGCGCACGACATCATTTGGATTGTATACACAGTCCCCCTAAAAATATATATCCATACATATTGTACGCTAGCGGATGTTTAGTTTAAGTTTAAATTTAAGAGTGTGAGAGTGCGTGTTGTGGTGCAATTGAGACTCGATCGATTCTGCAATTGCAACAGGGAGTCGAGTCGGAACACCGCCTTTTAACGTAGAGCCTCACACCTTTTCACTATAAACACCGTAGACTATTTAGGTACTAATAACCCATTTGTCTGTCGAACATCTACAATACTAATTCACTTCCTTCCTCTTCTTTCATAACTAAGATTTACATCTATTGCATGAGAATCTCCCACTTCCTTCTGTCTACAGGTACTCTGACCCACATGTCAGGTCGCCGAGATCGTTGCATGTGATCTCGGTGGGCGTAGGGGGCCTTCTCGACCCCCATCAGGGGTCTGCTGCAACCACTTCTCTTTCTAACGCAGTGTGAAAAAGAGTGTGAATGATTTATCCTTCTTCAATCACCCATATCCCTCCTTACACGCGTGTATTGAGCTACCTATCGATTTGTCTTTCCTGCATATATATACTCTTTCTCACTATATATATATATATATATATATATACTCTCTTTTCTCTCTTTTCTTTATATATATATATATATATATATATATATATATATATATATATATATATATATATATATATATATATATATATATATATATATATATATATATATATATATATATATGTATATATATATATAATATATATATATATATATATATATATATCCTGAATTTAACAATATTCCTATATATCTGACCTACTGTATGTTTATATAGGCGTTTTCGTTTTGCATTTATTAACTGAACGTAGAAATCTCGGAAGTTTACGTTCGTTTTGTTAAGCAGCACAAAATCTTAAAAGGCACCCTGAAACGTAAGGAATTTCCTTAATTCTATAAGGTTGCTATTTCCTGTGATTGCGGAATTTAGCATGTTCTTACGAAAATGTGTAAACCAAAAAAAATGATGGCCGCGTGGTAGGCCCGTTTGAATTGATGAATATTTCATTCAATAAAATCAGCTTTAAATCTAATTTCTTCCAAATCGATAAACCATCGCAATAGTTGATCAATTTTTTTGTAATATAAACCATTTGTTATTTGTTTTTATTTCTGTTTATCGAAATCGACGAAATCCCATCACAACAACTAATAATTTCAATTGTTTACCAAAACAAAGAAGTAAAACCTCGTAAAAAATCGTGTTCGTTTTTGCACGAAATTCCGGCAATTAGTTCAGGCCAGTCAGGAGTGCCAAAAGAAGTCTTATGGATATTAAAGTGTAGGTTTAAGTGTTTTTATATAAAAAGATTCCAAATTTTTAAGTTCTTCACCTTTAGAAGCATTTTGAAGAATGGAGAATTTTTGAAGAGATATACGGTGCCTATTGAGGTCATAGTGATCTCTGACAGCTAAATTCTCTGGTTGATAGAGAGTTGGGGAGATTAGTTCGAAAGGAAATGCCCATGCGTTTGAATGCTCACATCTTTACAGTTGGCACATTTATATTTGTAAACGATGTGTGACCTCAAGTTCATGGGGATGCTTTCTTTAATCTTAAAGAAACTGCCAATTGAGTTGTTGTTAATAAAAAGAAATAAGAAACTTGCATTGTGGAAAGTTTTTTGTTTAAGATGTTTCTAATCTGAAAGATCATTGGAATGTGGTCTAATGTAGGAAGCCGAGCATAAAGAGGAAGTTTAGGAACCTTATAAGTAGTAGTTTTATGGTGATGTATCGAGAAACGGGTAAACAAGTTTATCAAAAAGGTTAGAGGGATAAAGGCTAAACCTAGAAAATTTACGGAGAAAGGTGATTTCTTCATGGAAAACTTCCAATCAGAACAAATAACATGCAATTTTATGATTAAAGGAGATAGAAATAAAGAAATTAGTTCAGTAAGTATTGGTGGGCTTGCGATAAATAGAAGTTGCAAGTCCACTAATACTTTACTTGAGTATAATCATAATTGTTATAATACGAAGCGTTTACGATAGAATAAATTTTAGTGAGTATTTTTCTTTGCTTTTTTAAATTAGACCGTTTTCGTTTTTGTCATGTCATTTGTGCTTACGCTAGATAAGAAATGCTCACAGTTTTAGCACTAATTTCCTGTTTCAGGGTTCACACTTTCTGGAAAGTCGGGAAAAATATCCAGTCAGGAAGGTCAGGGGAAAGGTTTTAAGATATGCTGAAGAGTCGGTAAAAGTCCTGGAAATTTAAAATTTCCAAACGCTTATGAAAGGAAATGATCCATGGACAAGTTACACATATTTTTTGATATATTTTTAAAATTTATTGCAGACAATCCTCACCATTTGAAATATTGTTCACCGATGAGCCAAATTTTTCCAGAGACGCCATCGAACTTCCACAACAATCACATATATGGGCTGATGAGAACCCACATGCAATAGTTGAAAGCCGCCCATCAACACCAGTTTTCATTGAATGTATGGGTCGGAATTGTTGGCGACCATTTGATAAGTCCATTCTTTTTACCAGCGAGGCTTACTGGAGACATTTATCGCCAATTTCATGAACAGGACTTGCCTACACTACTGGAAGACTTCCCATTACAATTAAGATCGAAAATGTATTTCATGCACGGCGCTCCAGCTCATTTCAGTTTAGTTGCTCGTAACTATATGAACACCGTATATCCAAGCCGTTGGATAGGTCAAGGAGGTACACAACCTTGACCTCCGCGGTTTATAAGACTTCCTAAATGCATTGGATTTCTTCTTGGCTGGGGTCACCTGAAACATTTGGTTTATACAACAACAGTTGAAAGTCCAAGAATTAAGGGCTCGCATAATCGCATCTTGTAGCTGACACAATTCAGCACACACGGTATATTGAACGTGTCCGCCGTCAATGCGTCGCCAGATAGAGGCCTGTATTGCCGCTGGGGTGCTCATTTTCAACATTTATTTATAACCTTAGTGCACCATTGCTTCGTATTACTATTTCTGTTGTATATTTTCTTCTGTGCAGTAATGTATGTATTCTTATAATTAAATAAATTTAATGATTTTTTTAATTACCTTTCCAAATTTAGTTTACTGTTTATTGTAACTTAATGTTTAAATAGGTTTTAATCAGCTTGTATCTTGGAAACACGAGGCTTTTTCGGTGAAATGTTTATTGACACATATCTTATATTTGTGCAAGGAATATCAGACAGAATTTTTAAGTCGTGAGACACCCTGTGTGTATATATATATATATATATATATATATATATATATATATATATATATATATATATATATATATATATATATATATATATATATATATATATATATATATATAATTTTTAAATTATTTTGAATATTTCCCCCAACGAGGAAGAACCTACTAGGGGAGCAGGTTATGGCCTGGGCACCGCTGCAGTGTAGAGAAAAATATATTTTCATAAAACAGTGTTTCGATATATATATATATATATATATATATATATATATATATATATATATATATATATATATATATATATATATATATATATATATATATATATAGAATATATATATATATATATATATATATATTTTTTCATTTATTGGAGTAAAAGTATCGGTATCGGTATCGGGTATCGGCAAAAATTTCGGTATCGGTATCGGCATCGGTATCGGTAGTGAAAAAATTGTGAGTACTTGTATCGGTATCGGTATCGGACAAAAATTTTGAGTATCATTTTAACATAATATATATATATTAATGTATATATATATATATATATATATATATATATATATTTATATATATCTATACATATATATATATATATATATATATATATATATATATATATATATATATATATATATATATATATATATCTGTGTTACCAGAGTGCGGGACGGGGAGCCAACTCTAGTCCACCCCAATCTCTTTCCCAGCCTCCCATTTGGCAAGGTTATATATATATATATATATACATATATATATATATATATATATATATATATATATATATATATATATATATATATATATATATATATATATATATATACTCTTCTCATTACAACACTTGTAAACCTTACAAGTAATTCTCAAATTATTTTTCATAAAACAAAAGCTTCTGAGCCCTTTCAATGGAGAGTTGATTCAATTTTCTTCGTAAATGAGATCTGCACCACTGAAAGACGACGATCACTAGCTACACTTGTTGAAGGGCATGCTAAGTATTCTCTGGCGAGTTCTGCAAGAAGTGGAAAACTTTTACAATTATCACGCCATCAAACCAATGGATCTTTATCCGATTCCAAGAGTTCTCACTTTGGATAATGTTCGATCAATGACAGAGTGTCCTTTTGACATCTCTGAACAAGACTCTTCATCGCTCCTAGAAGCCAAAAGAACGTTCATGGATTCAGGAATGGTTTCGCTAACAGATGATAAATGTGTGCCTGTTTCTGTAATCTTTTCTTTTTTGTTGGCTGGTGAAATTTCTAAGTTTAGCAGATTTTTATCAGATAGGCATACTAAATAAATTTTAACCTTCTGTGAAAAACGTGGTTCAAAAAATTTGGTTATGTATCTAGGATCCAGAAAAGTTGCTAGTGCACATGCGTAATAGTTTTGCAGAATTTGAATTCTATTATCTATCTCCGGCATGAATAGTTCTGTCATCTTTGAAAGTCCCTTACTTTTAATAGCAGTATTTAGCACAAAGTTCATCGTTGCAACTAGAGGAATCCCGTCTGACAAACAAGAATTTTCTGAGCTAATAGTCTTAGTTACCTCTTCAAACGGTTTAAAAAGAATAATATAATTACCTAAAATCACATTATCATCACCAGTCAGGCCTTTCATCTTTGTGTTTTTTCGAGGCCTAGGGGAAGACAGCTTCATTTTTTTCTCCAGAGTCTGAACATTTTGCACTTCAGAAAGTTGAAGAACATTTATTCTCATAATTCATAAATAAATACAATCCGCTATCCGCAAAAAAATCATGCGGATTTGAATACGGATAGAGAAAAATGATGCGGATATCCGCATATGAGGATGCGGACATCCGCTAATTCACTAAACTGTTAAACTGTTCTACTTTTGATAAATTCTTTCTAGGATATGTGCTTAAAATAAATATTTGGCAAACTGTACGTTGATAACGCAAATAGTTAAGCTATTATTCATATTGTCCTCATTTTCTAAGCTCACTTGTAAAATAATGGCGATAAGCATAATGAATGTCTTATTATTTTACAGCATTTGCAAGTTTAATTTATAACAACAGATGTTATAAACTTTTTGAGTAACCTGAAATATTCAAAAATAAACTATGTCAGAGCAATATTTTACAACTATTCTAAAGTTTTTTTCAAAAACGTTTCAGTAAATAAATAGCTGTTGCTTTTAAATATGAATTTGGATGTCCAAGATCTTATATAGACGAATTAAGGTCATCCTTACTTTAATAAAAGATGGGTTAAAATCCGGGTTGGAAAAAAACCTAGTGTTGGCAAACAAAAAAAGGGGGGGGGTGACCTTTTGTTTTTTGGCTTTTATAAAATTTCTATTTTTGAGGAAAAAATAAAATGATCAATTATTGAATTTGTTTTTTTGAAATGCCATTTCAGTATATTATCTGACAAATAATTTAATAAATAGGTGTACAATTTACAAATTAAACATATAATTTGGTAACAGACAGACACTGTCCAATTCCCACTGCAGAATGAATGTCATTTCCTAATTGGTGAAACTTATAAAGGTAAATGGTGTTGCTACTGTTACAGGCTATTGATAGTAATGACATAACAGGACTATCTTAAGTAAAGTAATTAAGTAATATATTTAAATTTATATTATTTAAACTTCGAACATTGTCGCCATCATAATCTGAGGCTCTGAGAAGCTAGTAAGTTAGCTATCAATAGATAAGTAGTTGTTACCTCGAAACTAGGCAGCCTTGCACTGGATACCTCCCCAAGGAACTACCCACAGTAGTAAGGAGACATAAAGTGACAGAAGCCAGATTTGTAGCTAAATCTAGCAACCTGCCGATACAAATATATCATTTCTGGTACTTTTTAGCGACTTTCTATTACTATTACCTACCTGAACCTTTTTAAGCATTTTTTATATTTTCTGTCATTCCTTTTTTAGCCATAAGGCTCTCTCTCTCTCTCTCTTTCTCATATATATATATGTAATATGTATGTATGTATATGTAATCTGAGTCTCTGAGTAAAATATATATCTTTTTACTCTATATATATATATATATATATATATATATATATATATATATATATATATATATATATATATATATATAGAAGATTCATTCACATTTGCAAAATTTATTCATTGCGATTTCTCTCAGGAAGTGAGCAAAATTGGGCCTTATGTAAATTTTTGTATCTTTTACTACGCTCGTACAGCAAGGTGATGACTGTCTGGCCAGATAAATATGAAATTTGAAGAGATCTATGTACGCCCATGGCAGAATTTTACTCATAAAGAACAGAGAATAAGGAAAATTTCAAATGAATTAATTATTACTTAATTGTTATTACTAAAGTAGTTGTTTTCTTTCAATTTTTTTTATAAATCAGTTTCTTTTTTCATTTTTTCAAATAAAATTGTAATAGTTTAATTAACTTTACCATTTAATTTGTTTTATTAAAAAAGGCGCTCAAATATTGGAGTGAGACTACCTCCCTATGTAGCAGTCCCTGATATACATATATATATATATATATATATATATATATATATATATATATATATATATATCTATACTACTATATATATATATATATATATATATATATATATATATATATATATATATATATATATATATGGTTATCAAATTAAGGGTTCCTGAGGTCATGGACGTTGATTTTGAGGCGTTTGGAACAGGGGAATTCAAGTTAAATGTCGACATGACTTGGATTTTCTCTATAATCGTTAAATTTTGACGCTTAAGAAGTATAACTATGGTTACTATGTCTAATGAGATCAATTTTGAGGTCAACTGACCGTTATTCAGCCTGTTAGAAGGGATAAGGATAAGCCTTATAACCCACATTTTCCCATCTCCTCAATTTAAGGGATTTCTGGTTGATGTAGCCCTCTCAAATTTGATATCCCGTCAGGTGATCATGTAACTTCGTCATAAAATAAAAATAGCTGACATAACTACCCGTCATTTGTATTACATCTTACAAAGATAATCCGTTTTCTAAAGGTTAAAGACTGACATTTCTATCTTCAAATCTCATTTTCTTTTTATCAACGTCAACTAATATATTTTTTGTTAAGTTAAACTTATTTATTTTGTTTTGCTATTTTTTAAATAATTTCAAATTCCATTATGAAACTGTGTTTGTTTTATTTTAATTTTAAATCATTTTAATTTTTTTTTATTATTTTATTTATTTTTAATTTTATTTACTTTTAAAATTATTTTGTTTAAATTTTTTTTATTTATTTCAAATTTATTATTTATTATTATTATTTTTATTATTATTATTATTATTATTATTATTATTATTATTATTATTATTATTATTATTATTATTATTATTATTATTATTATTATTATTATTATTATTATTATTCATTATTGGTATTGCTATTATTATTATTACTATTATTATTATTATTATTATTATTATTGCATTATTATTATTATTATTATTATTGTTATTATTATTATTATTATTATTATAATTCCATTTCATTCTCTTCCATTCCATCAATTTAATCCATTATAAATTTTTGATTTCATTTTTTTTTTCATTTTTATTTTTTTTTCATTTCATTTTTTGTTCTTTATTTATTATTATTCCATTGTTTTTCCATTATTATTCTTATTCCAAATCATTCTATTATTATCCCGCCATTATTCCATTATTATTCCATTATTATTATTCCATTATTATTTCATTATTCCATTATTCCATTATTCCATTTCCATTTATTCCATTTCATTCCATTATTATTATTCCATTATTATTCCATTATTATTATTGTTATTGTTATTATCGTTGTTATTGTTATTGTTATTCATTATTATTATTA
>JABUQX010068892.1:0-2500 GCA_015478945.1 Trachelipus rathkii
GAATTCGATTGATTTAACCGTTTTCGCATTTATCATTGAAACGCTTTCGCGTTTTCATTAACTTAAACTTCATATATATATATATATATATATATATATGCCTATATATATATATATATATATATATATATATATATATATATATATCAGGGGTGCCACTAACCTTAACTTTGGGAGCCGCAAATTTATGAAGCTGTTTCGAAGCGAGTCGCATTGTTAAGAGATTAAATAATGGTTTACAAAATGAAGACACATTATTTATTTTATAAAAAATGAAGAAACATTATTACTAACATTATTATTTATTGCATTTATTACTAACATTACTATTTTGCTTATTTATAACATTATTGTTCAATTACACAAGAAATAAGATTTTACTTTTGAAAAGTGACTTTTCGAGTGTTCATTTTGCTGTTAGTTGTTTGAAATCTAGCTGATAATAATTGGAAAGCGCAGTTCGCACGAGTTCACTTAAATGTTCATCAGTTAGTTCAGATCGATATTTAGATTTAATGAACTTAAGTGTTGAGTACAGTGATTCACAGACATAAGTAGTCCCAAATATTGAGATAAGTCTCTTAGCACACTCTTTTGTTACTGGACAGCCATCGCCCACAACATCAACAGCAAAAGGATTTTCCAGGAATGAAAATGAAGGTTTAAGTGTTCTCAAATCATTAAATCTGCATTTGATTTCTTCAGGAAGACCAGACATTTTACACAAATATTCTTTTGTTTCCACCTGAACGTCAGGAAGGCTTTCAGTAATTTTCTTCAAACATTTGAAATGAGCGAATGTTTTAGTCTCAAGGTCTTTCCGAAAGAGTCTTAATTTGCTGTGAAAGCTAAATACACTCTGCGCTAAATCACAAATAAGTTTCTCTTTTCCTTGTAATGAAATGTAGGAAATCAGGTTATGATGTGTCAGCATTTAAAAGCCTAATAAGCCCTTGTTTCTTACCTGTCATGGATGGTGCACCGTCGGTAGCAATGCTGACAATATTACCGATAGGCACTGAGTTTTTCAATACAACATCATCCAGGGCTTCTTTAATGTCACAACCACGAGTAGTATCCTTCAAAGTAACCAGGTCTAAGAGCTCAGTCACCACCTCCAAGTCTTTTGACACATACCTCACAAATATGGCTAGTTGTGGTTTAACTTTGATATCTGTAGACTTGTCCAATGCCAGACTAATTGCTGAGCCCTCACTTAAATTTTTTTGCAAATTATTAAGATATCGCGCTCTAATAACAGAAACTCGCCTGCTCTATGTGTGTGTCTAGCAGTAAGAACATTTGGTTTGATCAGTTTTTGCAGTTTCTTATTTTCGAATTCTAAAATAGAATTAACTTGTGCCACATTCTTCTTAATAAACTCCCCCTCTGTGTAAGGATTCTTTGCTTTTGCAATATTAAAAGCCAAGAGAAAGCCAGCTTCAGCTGTCAAATATTCTTCCTTGGTAAACATTGAGATAACCCTGCTCTGACAATGAAGTTTTTCCTTTAATGATTTTGATATATATATATATATATATATATATTATATATATATATATATATATATATATATATTTATATATTATATATATATATTATTATATATATATATATATTTTATATTTATTTGTATGTGTATATATATATATTTTAATAGATTTTATATATATATATATATACTATATATATATATATATATATATATTTCAAAGATCAGTGAATTTTTTTTTCATATAGTTATGATACTAATATTAAGATACTGATAAGAAAGAAAGAAATTTCAAAATATTAAAAATTAAATACTAAAGGAAAAACGTTCATTTTGCATGAAAAAGAAAACGCATTTTAGGGCTAAAACGTGAAAGAATTTAAGGTAAGGTAAAAATAAAATAATGATTTTGGTAAAATTCGTTCCCTATTGATTTTTTTTCATATATTGATTCTGTATATCCTTAATACTTATCCCTCTAACCTGAACTATGAGGGCCGTAAAAAAAAAAAAACTAACCTATATAATTGCCAAACGTACGATGCCTAAAAAACCAAGATTTTATTAAATAATTACCTTTCTTTTTTAATTTAAATTTTTTGATCATGTTTCTCAACACTGAAATTTATTGTTAGTATGATATAATAACAATATATGAAAAACAAAAACAAATATAACGGATCCACATAATCAATATATATATATATATATATATATATATATATATATATATAATATATATATATATATATATATATAATATATATAAATATATATATATCTATCCATATAATATATATATATATATATATATATATATATATATATATATATATATATAGTGGCGTATCCAGGGGGGGCCAGGGGGGCCATGGCCCCCCCGAAATTTTTAGACACTAAAATTTTTTAAGTATCATATCCGTTAATAATATAAAGTGCAGAGGTTAAATTAATTTTATATAATTCGTCGCTGTCAGGAACAAATCTCGTAAGTCCTTTGGGGAAGTT
>JABUQX010068893.1:0-19162 GCA_015478945.1 Trachelipus rathkii
AGAGAGATATTGAATTACCTATGAAAAAGGCAAATACCTATTAAAAAGGCAAATACCTATTAAAAAAGCAAATACCTATTAAAAAGGCAAATACCTATGAAAAAGGCAAATACCTATTAAAAAAGCAAAAACTTATTAAAATTGCAAATATCTATTAAAAAGGCAAATACCAATTAAAAAGGCAAATACCTATTAAAAAGGCAAATACCTATTAAAATTGCAAATACCTATTAAAAAGGCAAATACCTATTAAAAATGCAAATACCTATTTAAAAGGCAAATACCTATTAAAAAGGCAAATACCTTTTAAAAAGGCAAATACCTATTAAAAAGGCAAATACCTATTAAAAAGGCAAATACCTATTTTAAACTGCAATTACCTATGAAAAAGGCAAATACCTATTAAAAAGGCAAATACCTATAAAAAAGCAAATACCTATTAAAAAGGCAAATACCTATTAAAAAGGCAAATACCTATTAAAACTGCAATTACCTATGAAAAAGGCAAATACCTATTAAAAAGGCAAATACCTATAAAAAAGCAAATACCTATTAAAAAGGCAAATACCTATTAAAAATGCAAATACCTATTAAAATGAAAATACCTATTAATATAACAAATACCTATTAAAAATTCAAATACCTATTGAAAAGGCGAATACCTATTAAAAAGGCAAATACCTATTAAGAAGGCAAATAGCTATTAAAAAGGCAAATACCTATTAAAAAAGTAAATACCTATTAAAATTGCAAATACCTATTAAAAAGGCAAATACCTATTAAAAAGGCAAATACCTATTAAAAAAGCAAATACCTATTAAAATTGCAAAAGAGTACCCTTGTAAAAAGGCAAATAACCTAATTAAAAAGGAAATACCTATTAAAAAGGCAAATACCTTTTAAAAAGGCAAATACCTATTAAAAAGGCAAATACCTATTAAAAAGGCAAATACCTATTAAAACTGCAATTACCTTTAAAAGGCAAATACTAATAAAAACGTAAATAATATCTATAAAAAAGCAAATACCTATTAAAAGGCAAATACTATTAAAAAGGCAAATTCCTATTAAAATGGCAAATACGCTTAAGAATTGCAAATTATCTAATTAAATAAGGCAAATACATATTAAAAAAAGCAAATACCTATTAAAAAAAGCAAATACCTATTCTATTAAAAGGCAAATACCTATTTAAAAAGCAAATACCTATTAATAAAGGCAAAGTACCTATTAAAAGGGCAAAATACCTATTATATAAGGCAATATGACCTATTTTAAAAAGCAAATACCTATTAAAAAGGCAAATACCTATTAAAATTGCAAATACCTATTCAAAAGGCAAATACCTATTTAAAAGGCAAATACCTTTTAAAATTGCAAATACCTATCAAAAAATCAAATACCTATTAAAAAGGCAAATACCTATTAAAAAAGCAAATACCTAGTAAAAAGGCAAATACCTATTAAAATTGCAATTACCTATTAAAAAGGCAAATATTTATTAAAATGACAAATACCTATTAAAAAGGCAAATACCTATTAAAATTGCAAATACCTTTGAAAAAGGCAAATATCCATAAAAAGGCAAAATACCTATTAAAAATTGGCAAATACCTATTAAAAGGCATATACCTATTAAAAAGTCAATACATATTAAAAATGCAAATACCTTTAAATGCAAATACCTATGAAAAGGCAAATACCTATTTAAAAGGCAAATACCTATTAAAATTGCAAATACCTATTAAAAAGGCAAATACCTATTAAAAAGGCAAATACCTATTAAAAAGGCAAATACCTATTAAAATTGCAAATACCTATTAAAAAGGCAAATACCTATTAAAAAGGCAAATACCTATTAAAAAGGCAAATACCTATTAAGAAGGCAAATACCTATTAAAATGGCAAATACCTTTTAAAAAGGCAAATACCTATTAAAATTGCAAATACCTATTCAAAAGGCAAATATTTTTTTAAATGGCAATACCGTATTAAAAAGGCCAAATACCTATTAAAATTGCAAATACCTAGTAAAAAGGCAAATACGTATAAAATGCAATTACCTATTAAAATTACAAATACCTATTAAAAAGGCAAATACCTATTAAAATTGCAAATACCTATTAAAAAGGCAAATACCTATTAAAAATGCAAATACCTATTAAAATGCAAATACCTATTAATATAACAAATACCTATTAAAAATTCAAATACCTATTGAAAAGGCGAATACCTATTAAAAAGGCAAATACCTATTAAGAAGGCAAATACCTATTAAAAAGGCAAATACCTATTAAAAAAGCAAATACCTAATAAAATTGCAAATACCTATTAAAAAGGCAATTACCTAATAAAAAGGCAAATACCTATTAAAAAAGCAAATACCTATTAAAATTGCAAATAGGGCAATTTTAATAGGTATTTGCCTTTTTAAAATGTATTTGCACAACCTATTAAAAAGTCAAATACTTTTAAAATAGCAAATACCTATTAAAAAAAACCAAATACTATTAAAAAGGCAAATACCTATTAAAACTGCAATTACCTATGAAAAAGGCAAATACCTATTAAAAAGGCAAATACTTATAAAAAAGCAAATACCTATTAAAAAGGCAAATACCTATTAAAAATGCAAATACCTATTAAAATGCAAATACCTATTAAAATTGCAAATATCTATTAAAAAGGCAAATACATATTAAAAAGGCAAATACCTATTAAAAAGGCAAATACCTATTAAAATTGCAAATACCTATTAAAAAGGCAAATACCTATTAAAAAGGCAAATACCTATTAAAAGGGCAAATACCTATTAAGAAGGCAAATACCTATTAAAAAGGCAAATACCTATTAAAAAGGCAAATACCTATTAAAATTGCAAATACCTATTCAAAAGGCAAATACCTATTTAAAAGGCAAATACCTATTAAAATTGCAAATACCTATCAAATACCTATTAAAAAGGCAAATACCTATTAAAATAGCAAATACCTATTAAAAAGGCAAATACCTATTAAAAAGGCAAATACCTATTAAAATTGCAAATACCTATTAAAAAGGCAAATACCTATTAAAAAGGCAAATACCTATTAAAAAGGCAAATACCTATTAAAAGGCAAATACCTTTAAAATCAAAAACCTATTAAAAATGCAAATACCTATTAAAATTACAAATACCTATTAAAAAGGCAAATACCTATTAAAAATGCAAATACCTATTAAAATTGCAAATATCTATTAAAAAGGCAAATACCTATTAAAAAGGAAAATACCTATTAAAAGGCAAATACCTATTAAAATTGCAAATACCTATTAAAAAGGCAAATACCTATTAAAAAGGCAAATACCTATTAAAAAGGCAAATACCTATTAAGAATGCAAATACCTATTAAAATGGCAAATACCTTTTAAAAAGGCAAATACCTATTAAAATTGCAAATACCTATTCAAAAGGCAAATATTTTTTAAAATGGCAAATACCTATTAAAAAGGCAAATACCTATTAAAATTGAAAATACTATGAAAAGACAAAAAACGCTATTAAAAAAAGCAAAATACCTATTAAAAATTACAAATACCTTTAAAAAGGCAAATACCTAATTAAAATTGCAAATACCTATTAAAAAGGCAAATACCTATTTAAGAAGGTCAAATACCTTTAAAAATAGCCAAATACTATTAAAAAAGCAATACTTTTAAAATTGCAATACCTAGTAAAAAGGCGATAATACCTATTAAAAGGCAAATACCTATTAAAAGGCAAATACTGTATTTACAAAGGGCGAATAACTATTAAATAGGCAAATACGCTATTAAAAAAGGCAAATACCTATTAAAAGGCAAATACCCATGAAAATTGTGGAAAATACCTTTTAAAAAGGCAAATACTATTAAAAAGGCAGGCAAGTACCTATTAAAATTGCAATTACCTATGAAAAAGGGCAAATACCTATTAAAAGGCAAAACTATTAAAAAAGCAAATACCTATTAAAAAGGCAAATACCTATTAAAAAGGCAAATACCTATTAAAAAGCAAATAACCTATTAAAATTGCAAATATCTATTAAAAAGGCAAATACCTATTAAAAAGGCAAATACCTATTAAAAAGGCAAATACCTATTAAAATTGCAAATACCTATTAAAAAGGCAAATACCTATTAAAAATGCAAATACCTATTTAAAAGGCAAATACCTATTAAGAAAAATACCTTTTCAAAAAAGGCAAATACCTAATAAAAAGGCAAATACCTATTAAAAAGGCAAATACCTATTAAAAACTGCAATTACCTATGAAAAAGGCAAATACCTATTAAAAAGGCAAATACCTATAAAAAGCAAATACCTATTAAAAGGCAAATACCTATTAAAAAGGCAAATACCTATTAAAACTGCAATTACCTATGAAAAAGGCAAATACCTATTAAAAAGGCAAATACCTATAAAAAAAGCAAATACCTATTAAAAAGGCAAATACCTATTAAAAAGGCAAATACCTATTAAAATGAAAATACCTATTAATATAACAAATACCTATTAAAAATTCAAATACCTATTGAAAAGGCGAATACCTATTAAAAAGGCAAATACCTATTAAGAAGGCAAATAGCTATTAAAAAGGCAAATACCTATTAAAAAAGTAAATACCTATTAAAATTGCAAATACCTATTAAAAGGCAAATACCCATGAAAAAAAGGAAAATACCTAATAAAAAAGAAAACTACCTATTAAAATTGCAAATACCCTTTAAAAAGGCAAATACCTATTAAAAAGGCAAATACCTATTAAAAAGGCAAATACCTTTTAAAAAGGCAAATACCTATTAAAAAGGCAAATACCTATTAAAAAGGCAAATACCTATTAAAACTGCAATTACCTATGAAAAAGGCAAATACCTATTAAAAAAGCAAATACCTATTAAAAAGGCAAATACCTATTAAAAAGGCAAATACCTATTAAAATGCAAATACCTATTAAAATTGCAAATATCTATTAAAAAGCAAATACATATTAAAAAGGCAAATACCTATTAAAAAGGCAAATACCTATTAAAATTGCAAATACCTATTAAAAAGGCAAATATACCTATTCATAAGGCAAATACCTATTTAAGGGCAAATACCTATTAAGAAGGCAAATACCGCTATTAAAAAGCCAAATACCTATTAAAAAAGCAAATAACCTATTAAAATTGCAAATACCAATTCAAAGGCAAATACCTTTTAAAAGGCAAATACCTATTAATGCAAATACCTATCAAAAATCAAATACTCTATTAAAGGCAAATACTATTAAAATAGCACTACCTAGCAAAAAGGCCAATAACTAGTAAAATTGTAAGTAATATTAAAGAAGTGCAAATTTTATTAAAATGACAAATACGTTAATTAAAAGGGCAAATACCTATTAAAATGCAATACCTTTGAAAAAGGCAAATACCTAGTTAAAAAGGCAAATACCTATTAAAATTGCAATACTATTAAAAAGGCATATAACCTATTAAAAAGTCAATACCTATTAAAAATTACAAGGTAGCTCTTGTAATTACAAATACTATTCAAAAGGAAATACCTAATTAAAAATGCAAATACCTATTAAAATGCAAATACCTATTAAAAAGGCAAATACCTATTAAAAAAGGCAAATACCTATTAAAAAGGCAAATACCTATTAAAATTGCAAAAATCTATCAAAAGGGGCAAATACCTATTAAAAGGCAATACTATTAAAAAGGCAAATACCTATTAAGAAGGCAAATACCTATTAAAATGGCAAATACCTTTTAAAAAGGCAAATACCTATTAAAATTGCAAATACCTATTCAAAAGGCAAATATTTATTAAAATGGCAAATACCTATTAAAAAGGCAAATACCTATTAAAATTGCAAATACCTATGAAAAAGACAAATACCTATTAAAAAGGAAATATATTAAAATTACAAATACCTATTAAAAAAGGCAAATAACCTATTAAAATTGCAAATACCTATTAAAGGAAATACCTATTAAAAATGGCAAATACCTATTAAAATGCAAATACCTATTAATATAACAAATACCTATTAAAAATTCAAATACCTATTGAAAAGGCGAGTACCTATTAAAAAGGCAAATACCTATTAAGAAGGCAAATAGCTATTAAAAAGGCAAATACCTATTAAAAAAAGCAAATACCTAATAAAATTGAGCAAATACCTATTAAAAAGGCAAATACCTAATAAAAAGGCAAATACCTATTAAAAAAGCAAATACCTATTAAAATTGCAAATACCTATTAAAAAGGCAAATACCTATTAAAAAGGCAAATACCTATTAAAAAGGCAAATACCTATTAAAAAGGCAAATACCTATTAAAAAAGGCAAATACCTATTAAAACTGCAATTACCTTATGAAAAAGATACCTATTAAAAAGGCAAATACTTATAAAAAGCAAATACCTATTAGAAAGGCGAATTTCCATTAACACTGGAAAAATAATATCTGGTATAGCCAGTCCTATTAAAATGACAAATATCTTTGAAATCGCCAATAAATATTAAAAAGGCAAATACTTATTAAAAAGGCAAATACTTTATTAAAGATGGCAAATACTTATTAAAAAGGCAAATACCTATTAAAAAGGCAAATACCTATTAAAAAGGCAAATACCTATTAAAAAGGCAAATACCTATTAAAAAAGGCAAATACCTATTAAAAAGGCAAATACCTATTAAAATTGCAAATACCTATTAAAAAGACAAATACCTATTAAAAAGGCAAATCACCATATAAAAATTGCAAATACCTATCAATACCTTATTTTTTAAAAAAGGCAAATAATACCTATTAAATAGCAATACCTAGTAAAAAGGCAAATACCTATTAAAAAGGCAAATCCTATTAAAATTGCAAATAACTCTATTAAAAAGGGCAAATACCTATTAAAAAGGCAAATACCTATTAAAATTGCAAATACCTATTAAAAAGGCATATACCTATTAAAAAGTCAAATACCTATTAAAAATGAAAATACCTATTAAAATTACAAATACCTATTAATAATTCAAATACCTATTAAAAATGCAAATACCTATTAAAATTGCAAATATCTATTAAAAAGGCAAATACCTATTAAAAAGGCAAATACCTATTAAAAAGGCAAATACCTATTAAAATTGCAAATACCTATTAAAAAGGCAAATACCTATTAAAAAGCAAATACCTATTAAAAAGGCAAATACCTATTAAGAATGCAAATACCTATTAAAATGGCAAATACCTTTAAAAAGGCAAATACCTATTAAAATTGCAAATACCTATTCAAAAGGCAAATATTTATTAAAATGGCAAATACCTATTAAAAAGGCAAATACCTATTAAAATTGCAAATACCTATGAAAAAGACAAATACCTATTAAAAATGCAAATACCTATTAAAATTACAAATACCTATTAAAAAGGCAAATACCTATTAAAAAGGCAAATACCTATTAAAAAGGCAAATACCTATTAAGAAGGCAAATACCTTTTAAAAAGGCAAATACCTATTAAAAAAGCAAATACCTTTTAAAATTGCAAATACCTATTAAAAAGGCAAATACCTATTAAAAATGGCAAATACCTATTAAAAAGGCAAAATACTAATTAAAATGGAAAAACCCTATAAAAAAGGAAAATCCCAATAAAAATGCAAATCCTATTAAAAGGCAAATACTTATTTAAAAGGCAAATACCTATTAAAGGCAAATACCTATTAAAAAGGCTAATACCTATTAAAAAGGCAAATACCTATTAAAAATGGCAAATACCTATGAAAATTGCAAATACCTTTTAAAAAGGCAAATACCTATTAAAAAGGCAAATACCTATTAAAATTGCAAATACCTATTAAAATGGCAAATACCTATTAAAAAGGCAAATACCTATTAAAAAGGCAAATACCTATTAAAAAGGCAAATACCTATTAAAATGGCAAATACCTATTAAAAAGGCAAATACCTATTAAAATTGCAAATACCTATTCAAAAGGCAAATATTTATTAAAATGGCAAATACCTATTAAAAAGGCAAATACCTATTAAAATTGCAAATAACTATGAAAAAGGCAAATACCTATTAAAAAGGCAAATACCTATTAAAATTGCAAATACCTATTAAAAGGCAAATACCTATTAAAAAGGCAAATACCTATTAAAAAGGCAAATACCTATTAAAATGGCAAATACCTATTAAAAAGGCAAATACCTATTAAAAAGGCAAATACCTATTAAAAAGGCAAATACCTATTAAAAGGGCAAATACCTATTAAAAAGGCAAATACCTTTTAAAATTGCAAATACCTATTAAAAAGGCAAATACCTATTAAAATTCCAAATACCTATTAAAAAGGCAAATACCTATTAAAAAGGCAAATACCTATTAAAAAGGCAAATACCTGTTAAGAAGGCAAATACATATTAAAAAGGCAAACACCTATTAAAAAGGCAAACACCTACTAAATTGCTAATACCTATTCAAAAGACAAATACCTATTAAAAAGGCAAATACCTATTAAAATTGCAAATACCTATTAAAAAGGCAAATACCTATTAAAAAGGCAAATACCTATTAAAATTGCAAACACCTATCAAAAGGGCAAATACCTATTAAAAAAGGCAAATACCTTTTAAAAAAGCAAATACCTATTAAAAAGGCAAATACCTATTAAAAAGGCAAATACCTATTAAAAAGACAAATACCTATTAAAAAGGCAAATACCTATTAAAAAGGCAAATACCTATTAAAAATGAAAATACCTATTGAAAAGGCAAATACCTATTAAAAAGGCAAATACCTATTAAAAGGCAAATACCTATTAAAAATTTGCAAATATCTTTTAAAATGGCAAATATACCTATAAAAAAGTCAAATACCTATTAAAAGGCAAATCCTATTAAAAATTGAAAATACCTATTAAAAAAGCAAATCCCTATTAAGAGCAAATACCTTTTAAGAAGGCAAAAACCTATTACAGCAAATACCTATTAAAAAAGCAAATACCTATTAAAATTGCAAATACCTATTAAAAAGGCAAATACCTATTAAAAAGGCAAATACCTATTAAAAAGGCAAATACCTATTAAAAAGGCAAAAACCTTATTAAAAAGGCAAATACCTATTAAAAGGCAAATACCTTATTAAAAAGGCAATACCTATTAAAAAGGCAAAATACTATTCAAAAGGAAAATACCCATGAAAATTGCAAAATACCTTTTAAAAGGCAAATACCTATTAAAAAGGCAAATACCTATTAAAAAGGCAAATACTTATTAAAATTGCAATTACCTATAAAAAAGGCAAATACCTATTAAAAAGGTAAATACCTATTAAAAAAGCAAATACCTATTAAAAAGGCAAATACCTATGAAAAAGGCAAATACCTATTAAAAATGCAAAAACCTATTAAAATTGCAAATATCTATTAAAAAGGCAAATACCTATTAAAAAGGCAAATATCTATTAAAAAGGCAAATACCTATTAAAAAGGCAAATACCTATTAAAATTGCAAATACCTATTAAAAAGGCAAATACCTATTAAAAAGGCAAATACCTATTAAAAAGGCAAATACCTATTAAAAAGGCAAATACCTATTAAAAAGGCAAATACCTATTAAAAAGGCAAATACCTATTAAAATTGCAAATACCTATTCAAAAGGCAAATATTTATTAAAATGGCAAATACCTAATAAAAAGGCAAATACCTATTAAAATTGCAAATACCTATGAAAAAGGCAAATACCTATTAAAAAGGCAAATACCTATTAAAATTGCAAAATAGGGCAATTTTAATAGGTATTTGCTTTTTTAATAGGTATTTGCCTACTTTAAAAAGGCAAATACCTATTAAGAAGGCAAATAACTATTAAAAAGCAAATACTATTAAAAAGGCAAATACCTTATAAAATTGCAAATACCTATTGCAAATATATATTAAAATGGCAAATACCTAATAAAAAGGCAAATACCTATTCAAAAGGCAAATACCTATTAAAAAGGCAAATACCTATTAAAAAGGCAAATACCTATTAAAATTGCAAATACCTATTAAAAAGGCAAATACCTGGTAAAAAGGCAAATATCTATTAAAATTGCAAATACCTATTAAAAAGGCAAATACCTATTTAAAAGGCAAATACCTATTAAAAAGGCAAATACCCTTTTTTTAAAAAGCAAACCCTATTAACAAAAGGGGCACAATACCCTATTAAAAAGGCAAATACCTAAGAAACTGCAATATATCTATGAAAAAGGCCAAATACTATAAAAGGCAAATTACTTATTTTAAAATTGCACATTACTATGAAAAAGGCAAATACCTATTTAAACTGCAATTACCTATAAAAAAGCCAAATACCCTATTAAAAAGGCAAATAACCTATGAAAAAGGCAAATACCCCTATTAAAAATGCAAAACCCTATTAAAATTGCCAATATTACAAATACCTATTATAAAGGCAAATACCTATTAAAACAGCAAATACCTATTAAAAACGGCAAATACCTATTAAAATTGCGTAATAACCTATTAAAAGCAAAGTTTACCTATTCAAAAAGGCAACCCCATACTATTTAACAAGGCAAATACCTATTAGAAGGCAAAAATACCTATTTAAATAGGCAAAATACCTATTTAAAAGCAAATACTATTAAAATTGCGAAAATACCTACTTCGAAAAGGCAGACATTATTTTCCTCTAAATGGCAAATACCTATTAAAAAAGGCAAAATACCTATTAAAATTGCAAATAACTATGAAAGGCAAATACCTATTAAAAAGTCAAATACCTATAAAAAAGCAAATACCTATTAAAAATGCAAAAAACTATTAAAATTGCAAATATCTAATTCAAAAAGCGACACAAATACCTATAAACAGCTCAAATACCGTATGTGTAAAAAGGGCAAAACCTATTAAAGGCAAATAATAGCCTATTAAAAGGCAAAATACCTATTAGAGAAGGCAAATTTCTATTAAAATGGCAAATACCTATTAAAAAGGAAAATACCTATTAAAATTGCAAATATCTATTAAAAAAAGGCAAATATTATTTAAAATGGCAAATACCTATTAAATATGCAAAAACTTATTAAAATTGCAAATACCCTATGAAAAAGGCAAATACCTATTAAAAGGCAAATACCTATTAAAATTGCAAAGACCTATTTAAAAAGCAAATACTGTTAAAAAGTAGTCAAATACCTATTTAAAAATAGTGAATCTCTATTTAAAGACAAATACCTATTAAAATCTCCTTAAGTAGGTATTGAGCCCTTTTTAATAGGTATTTGCCTTATTTAAATTCATGTATTTGCCTTTTTAAAGAGAGTTCTATCGTGCAAATTTAATAGGGTATTTGCATTTTAATAGTATTTGCATTTTTAATAGGTATTTGCCTTTTTAAATAGTATTTGCTTTTTTTTAAACAGGTAGTTTGCCTTTTATATAGGTACTTGCCCTTTTTCATAGGTAAATTGGCCAGTTTTAATTAGGTATTTGCCTTTTTAATAGGTATGTGCTTTTTAATAGGTATTTGCCTCTTTAATAGGTATTGCAATTTCATAGGATATTTGCCTTTTTAATAGGTATTTGCCTTTTTAATAAGTATTTGGCCTTTTTAATAGGATTTGCCTTTTTAATAGTATTTGCCTTTAAAAAAGTATTTGCCCTTTTAATACGTAATCTTGCAATTTTATTAGGTATTTTGCCTTTTTAATAGGTATTTGCAATTTTAATAGGTATTTGATTTTTTAATAGGTATTTGCCTTTTTAATAGGTATTTGCCTTTTTAATAGGTATTTGCATTTTTAATAGGTATTTGCCTTTTTTATAGGTATTTGCCTTTTTAATAGGTATTTGCCTTCTTAATAGGTATTTGCCCTTTTTAATAGGATTCGCCTTTTCAATAGTATTTGCCTTGTTTTAATAGGTTATTTGTAAATATTAATAGGTATTTGCATTTTTAATAGGTATTTGCCTTTTTAATAGGTATTTGCCTTTTTAATAGGTATTTGCAATTTTAATATGTATTTGCCTTTTTAATAGGTATTTGCCTTTTTCATAGGTATTTGCAATTTTAATAGGTATTTGCCTTTTTAATAGGTATTTGCCCCTTTTAATAAATATTTGCCTTTTGAATAGGTATATGCAATTTTAATAGGTATTTGCCTTTTTAATAGGTATTTGCAATTTTAATAGGTATTTGCCTTTTTAATAGGTATTTGCCTTTTTAAAAGGTATTTGAAATTTTCATAGGTATTTGCCTTTTATAGTATTTGCCTTTTTAATAGTTATTTGCCTTCTTAAGGTATTTGCCTTTTAAAGGTATTGCCTTTTAAAGTGAAGTATTTGCCCTTTTTAATAGGTATTTTGCAATTTTATTAGGTATTTGCCTTTTTTAATAGGTAGGTTGCAATTTTAATAGGTATTTCGCCTTTTTAAAAGTATTTTGCCTTTATAATAGTATGTGCCTTTTTTAATAGGTATGTTGCAATTTTAAAAGGTATTGCTTTTTTAATAGGTTATTTGCCTTTTTAATAGCGTATTTGCCCTTCTTAATATTTGCCTTTTGAATAGGTATTTGCAATTTTAATAGGTATTTGCCTTTTTAATAGGTATTTGTAATTTTAATAGGTATTTGCATTTTTAATAGGTATTTGCCTTTTTAAAAGGTATTTGACTTTTTAATAGGTATTTGCCTTTTAAAAGGTATTTGCCTTTTTAATAGGTATTTGCCTTTTTAATAGGTATTTGCCTTTTCAATCTCCGGTTATAATGTCCTTTTTTAAAAGGTATTTTTTCTTTTTAATAGTATTTGTCTTTTTAATAGGTATTTGCCTTTTTAATAGGTATTTGCCTTTTTAATAGGTATTTGCCTTTTTAAAAGGTATTTGCAATTTTCATAGGTATTTGCCTTTTTAATAGGTATTTGCCTTTTTAATAGGTATTTGCCTTCTTAATAGGAATTTGCCTTTTTAATAGGTATTTGCCTTCTTAATAGGTATTTGCCTTTTTAATAGGTATTTGACTTTTTGATAGGTGGTTGCAATTTTAATAGGTATTTGCCTTTTTAATAGGTATTTGCCTTTTTAATAGGTATTTGCAATTTTAATAGGTATTTGCAATTTTAATAGGTATTTGCCTTTTTAATAGGTATTAAAAAGGCAAATACCTATTAAAAAGGCAAATACCTATTAAAAGGGCAAATACCTATTAAGAAGGCAAATACCAATTATAAAGGCAAATACCTATTAAAAGGGCAAATACCTATTAAAATTGCAAATACCTATTCAAAAGGCAAATACTTATTTAAAAGGCAAATACCTATTAAAATTGCAAATACCTATCAAAAAAGCAAATTCCTATTAAAAAGGCAAATACCTATTAAAATAGCAAATACCTAGTAAAAAGGCAAATACCTATTAAAATTGCAATTACCTATTAAAAAGGCAAATATTTATTTAAATGACAAATACCTATTAAAAAGGCAAATACCTTTTAAAATGCAAATACCTATTAAAAAGGCAAAAATACCTATTAAAATGCAAATACCTATTAAAATTGCAAATACCTATTCAAAAGGCAAATACCTATTAAAAAGGCAAATACCTATTAAAAAGGCAAATACCTATTAAAAAAGCAAATACCTATTAAAATTGCAAATACCTATTAAAAAGGCAAATACCTATTAAAAAGGCAAATACCTATTAAAAAGGCAAATACCTATTAGAATTGCAAATACCTATTAAAAAGGCAAATACCTAATAAAATTGCAAATACCTATTAAAAAGACAAATACTTATTTAAAAGGCAAATACCTATAAAAAGGCAATACCTATTAAAGAGGCAAATACCTATTAAAAAGGCATACTATTAAAAAGCAAATACCTATGAAAATTTCAAATACCTTTTAAAAAAGCAAATACCTATTAAAAAGGCAAATACCTATTAAAATTGCAAATACCTATTAAAAAGCAAATACCTATTAAAAATTGCATATACCTATTCAAAAGGCAAATATTATAAAAGGGCAAATACTATTAAAAAGCAAACAATCCAGACGCTGATAAAATTTGCAAATACCTTGAAAAAGGCAAATAACCTATTAAAGGCAAATACATATTAAAAAAGCAGCAACTACCTATTAAAAAGGCAAATACCTTATTAAAGGGCAAATACCTATTATAAAATGGAAATAACCTATTAATATTACAAATACCTATTAAAAAGGCAAATACCTATTAAAAAAAGCAAATACCTATAAAAGGCAATACCTATTAAGAAGGCAAATACTTATTAAAAGGCAAATACCTATTAAAAAAGCAAATATCTTTTAAAATTTGCAAATACCTATAAAAGGCAAATACCTATTAAAAAAAGGCAAATACCTATTAAAAAGGCAAATAACTATTAAAATTTCAAATACCATTAAAAAAGCAAATACCTAATAAAATTTGCAATTACGTATTAAAAGGGCAAATACTTTTTTAAAGGCAAATTACTATTAAAAAGGGCAAATACCTATTAGAAAGCAAATACCATTAAAAAGGCAAATACCTATTAAAAGGCAAAAACCTATTAAAATTGCAAATACCTATTAAAAGCAAATACCTATTAAAAAAGGCAAATACCTATTAAAAGGCAAATACCTATTAAAACGCAATTACCTATTGAAAAGGCGAATACTAAAAAGGCAATACCTATTAAAAAAGCAAATACCTATTAAAAAAGCGCAAATACCTATTAAAAGCAAATACCTATTTAAAAATTGCAAATATCTATTAAAAAGCAATACCTATTGAAAAGGCAAATACCTATTAAAAAGCAAATACCTATTTAAAAGGTAAATACCATTAAAAAGGCAAATACCTATTAAAAGGCAAATACCTATGACTAAAAAGGCAAATACCTATAAGTGAAGGCAGCTGCCGAGTTTCAGGGAAGATTGCATGTAATGTAAATAACTATTTCCTTTCATTAATGAAAAAGGGCAAATATTTTATCCTTAAAATGGCAAATACCTAGTAAAAAGGCAAATACCTATTAAAAAGGCAAATACCTATTAAACAGGCAAATACCTATTAAAAATGAAAATACCTATTGAAAAGGCAAAAACCTATTAAAAAGGCAAATACCTATTAAAAAGGCAAATACCTATTAAAATTGCAAATATCTTTTAAAATGGCAAATACCTATAAAAAGTCAAATACCTATTAAAAAGGCAAATACCTATTAAAATTTCAAATACCTATTAAAAAGGCAAATACCTATTAAAAAGGCAAATACCTATTAAGAAGGCAAATACCTATTAAAAAGGCAAATACCTATTAAAAAGGCAAATACCTATTAAAAAGGCAAATACTTATTTAAAAGGCAAATACCTATTAAAAAGGCAAATACCTATTAAAAAGGCAAATACCTATTAAAAAGGCAAATACCTATTAAAAAATAAAATACCCATGAAACTTGCAAATAACTTTTAAAAAGGCAAATACCTATTAAAAAGGCAAATACCTTTTAAAAAGGCAAATACTTATTAAAATTGCAATTACCTATGAAAAAGGCAAATACCTATTAAAAAGGTAAATACCTATTAAAAAAGCAAATACCTATTAAAAAGGCAAATACCTATGAAAAAGGCAAATACCTATTAAAAAGGCAAATACCTATTAAAAAGGCAAATACCTATTAAAAAGGCAAATACCTATTAAGAAGGCAAAAACCCCTTTTAAAATGGCAAATACCTATTAAAAATGCAAATACCTATTAAAATTGCAAATACCTATTAAATTGCAAATATCTATTAAAATGACAACTAGATTATGTGTTTTTAAGAAATACCTACTAAAATTTGAAATAATGAAAAGGCAAATACCTATTAAAAAGGCAAATACCTATTTAAAATGGCAAATACCTATTAAAAAGGCAAATACCTGGTAAAAAGGCAAATACCTATTAAAATTGCAAATACCTATTAAAAAGGCAAATACCTATTAAAAAGGCAAATACCTATTAAAAAGGCAAATACCTTTTAAAAAAGCAAATACCTATTAAAAAGGCAAATACCTATTAAAAAGGCAAATACCTTAGAAAACTGCAATTATCTATGAAAAAGGCAAATACCTATTAAAAAGGCAAATACTTATTAAAATTGCAATTACCTATGAAAAAGGCAAATACCTATTAAAAAGGCAAATACCTATTAAAAAGCAAATACCTATTAAAAAAGCAAATACCTATGAAAAAGGCAAATACCTATAAAAAATGCAAAAACCTAATAAAATTGCAAATATCTATTAAAAAGGCAAATACCTATTAAAAAGGCAAATACCTATTAAAAAGGCAAATACCTATTAAAATTGCAAATACCTATTAAAAAGGCAAATACCTATTAAAAGAAATAAAAAAAGCAAATACCTATTAAGAAGGCAAATACCTATTAAAATGGCAAATACCTATTAAAAAGGCAAATACCTATTAAAATTGCAAATACCTATTCAAAAGGCAAATATTTTTTAAAATGGCAAATACCTATTAAAAAGGCAAATACCTATTAAAATTGCAAATACCTATGAAAAAGGCAAATACCTATTAAAAAGGCAAATACCTATGAAAAAGGCAAATACCTATTAAAAATGCAAAAACCTATTAAAATTGCAAATATCTATTAAAAAGGCAAATACCTATTAAAAAGGCAAATACCTATTAAAAGGCAAATACCTATTAAAATTGCAAATACCTATTAAAAAGGCAAATACCTATTAAAAAGGCAAATACCTATTAAAAAGGCAAATACCTATTAAGAAGGCAAATTCCTATTAAAATGGCAAATACCTATTAAAAAGGCAAATACCTATTAAAATTGCAAATACCTATTCAAAAGGCAAATATTTATTAAAATGGCAAATACCTATTAAAATAGCAAATACCTATTAAAATTGCAAATACCTATGAAAAAGGCAAATACCTATTAAAAAGGCAAATACCTATTAAAATTGCAAATACCTATTAAAAAAGCAAATAACCATGTTAAAAAGACAGAATGCCACAAAAAACATACTACCTATTAAAAAAGTTGCCCTATTTTGCAATCTTAATAGGGTAAAGCCTTAGTAATAGGTATTTACCTTTTTAATATGATTTGCCTTTTTAATAGATATTTGCAATTTTAATAGGTATTTGCATTTTAATAGGTATTTGCATTTTTAATAGGTATTTGCCTTTTTAATAGGTATTTGCTTTTTTAATAGGTATTTGCCTTTTTAATAGGTATTTGCCTTTTTCATAGGTAATTGCAGTTTTAATAGGTATTTGCCTTTTTAATAGGTATTTGCCTTTTTAATAGGTATTTGCTTTTTAATATGATATTGCCCTTTTAATAGGTATTTGCCTTTTTAATAGGTATTTGCCTTTTTAATAGGTATTTGCCTTCTTAATAGGTATTTGCCTTTTTAATAGGTATTTGCCTTTTAAAAAAGTATTTGCCCTTTTAATACGTAATTGCAATTTTATTAGGTATTTGCCTTTTTAATAGGTATTTGCAATTTTAATAGGTATTTGCCTTTTTAATAGGTATTTGCCTTTTTAATAGGTATTTGCCTTTTTAATAGGTATTTGCAATTTTAAAAGGTATTTGCTTTTTTAATAGGTATTTGCCTTTTTAATAGGTATTTGCCTTCTTAATAGGTATTTGCCTTTTTAATAGGTATTCGCCTTTTCAATAGGTATTTGCCTTCTTTAATAGTATTTGTAATATAAATAGGTTTGCCTTTTTAATAGGTATTTGCCTTTTTAATAGGTATTTGCAATTTTAATATGTATTTGCCTTTTTAATAGGTATTTGCCTTTTTCATAGGTATTTGCAATTTTAATAGGTATTTGCCTTTTTAATAGGTATTTGCCATTTTAATAAATATTTGCCTTTTGAATAGGTATTTGCAATTTTAATAGGTATTTGCCTTTTTAATAGGTATGGCAATTTTTTAATAGGTATTTCCTTTTTAATAGGTATTTGCTTTTAAAAGGTATTTGAAATTTTCATAGGTATTTGCCTTTTAATAGGATTTGCTCTTTTAATAGGTATTTGCCTTCTTAATAGATTGTATTTGCCTTTTTAATAGTATTTGCCTTTTAAATAAGTATTTGCCTTTTTAATAGGTATTTGCAATTTTATTAGGTATTTGCCTTTTTAATAAGGTATTTGCAATTTTAATAGGTATTTGCCTTTTTAATAGGTATTTGCAATTTTATTAGGTATTTGCCTTTTTAATAGGTATTTGCAATTTTAATAGGTATTTGCCTTTTTAATAGGTATTTGCCTTTTTAATAGGTATTTGCCTTCTTAATAGGAAATACCTATTAAAATTGCCCAAATTTGCTATTTAAATAGGTATTTGCCTTTTTAATAGGTATTTGTAATTTTAATAGGTATTTGCATTTTTAATAGGTATTTGCCTTTTTAAAAGGTATTTGACTTTTTAATAGGTATTTGCCTTTTTAAAAGGTATTTGCAATTTTCATAGGTATTTGCCTTTTTAATAGGTATTTGCCTTTTTAATAGGTATTTGCCTTTTAAAAGGTATTTGTTTTTTTAATAGGTATTTGTCTTTTTAATAGGTATTTGCCTTTTCAATAGGTATTTGCTTTTTTAATAGGTATTTGCCTTTTTAAAAGGTATTTGCCTTTTTAATAGGTATTTGCCTTTTTAATAGGTATTTGCCTTCTTAATAGGAATTTGCCTTTTTAATAGGTATTTGCCTTCTTAATAGGTATTTGCCTTTTTAATAGGTATTTGCCTTTTTAATAGGTATTTGCCTTTTTAATAGGTATTTGCCTTTTTAATAGGTATTTGCCTTTTTAATAGGTATTTGCAATTTTAATAGGTATTTGCAATTTTAATAGGTATTTGCCTTTTTAATAGGTATTAAAAAGGCAAATACCTATTAAAAAGGCAAATACCTATTAAAAGGGCAAATACCTATTAAGAAGGCAAATACCAATTAAAAAGGCAAATACCTATTAAAAAGGCAAATACCTATTAAAATTGCAAATACCTATTCAAAAGGCAAATACTTATTTAAAAGGCAAATACCTATTAAAATTGCAAATACCTATCAAAAAAGCAAATACCTATTAAAAAGGCAA
>JABUQX010068894.1:0-15000 GCA_015478945.1 Trachelipus rathkii
CCTGTCCCAGTCAACCTCATAATAAATAAAAAGAATAATTACGATGGAAGCCGCATGGTCTTTTTTTAGACTGTCCCAGTCACCAAGGTAAAAAATTAATAATTATAAGAAGCTGCATTGGCCCCTCTAGACATGTGCACATTGGTACTCTTCACATAATAATAATAAATAATAAAATAGGTCATGGACTTTTTCAAGCGTCAATAAGAATAATACTTAAGACAACTTCACGCCTATTCTTATCCTCAAAGCCAAAATCAATACAATGTGATGCTTTATTACGTTGCGCCCCCTTCAAGCCATTATTCCATAATGCCTTTCAATAATGGGTGCTCATATAATTGTTAGAATCAAATATTCAAATACTGGCCTAAATATCTATTATACGAATTATACGACATTATACAAAACCAATACATATATATTAGCAGTGGTATGTAGACCTCACAACTATGCCATTAAATTTTCAATTTTAACCCTAGGATATGGATTAGCCACTAAGCTCAGGGGATCAAAATCTTTACATAGGCTAGAGGAGAGTGAACACAGCAACATAAAGAAATGTTACGAGGACTTACGGTACAAATGCCCAATAGTTTTTGAAATGGAAAAAAAATATATTAAAAACTTCATAAATATATAAAAAGACGAGTTTTATTTTAATTTTTTATTTCTATTGAAGTTAAATCGTTAAATATTCAAAAAATAAAAAGAGGAGTGAAACAGAGAAAGAATATTTAAAAAGAATCAAAACAATACAATAAGAAACATCTTAATACTAGGCAATCTATTCTATACACGCGAAAAATCAAGTAAAAAAAAATCAATTGATTTTTTATTTGAATTTCTCGTCGACCACGCCTTCAAAATCTTGCCTTACAAAAACCCTTCTTCCTTTCATTGTGTTCTAGTCACTATCCATCTGGCGGATTAATACTTTTTGAATTTCCCTTATTACGGTCTCATACTCCCCTTATTCAATCCAGTTTTTCCATTTTTCCAATCTTCAAAATTAAGCACAAAAATACCAATATTCCTCCAATCACTCAAGGTCTATAACACGTGTAAATGTTTTCCCGCAATATCCATTTAAATTAATCAAATCCACTGTAGATATAGTAATATGTCACCAGTCAGAGAAAATTATCTCTAAATTTAGTAGATACTTTCCCTAATTCGGAAATGATCTGTACCTTTATGTTTTAATTCCATCTTTAATTTACACACTTTACGGTTTTGTAGAGCTTTATCGCTTTGCTCGTCCCTCTCTCTCACCTCTCTCTTCTCGACCTTTATAATCGATATTCTTCTCTCTTCTTTTCATTTAACATTTATTTCTATGTTTCTTCATTATATCTCTTTTAAAATTCAGTATTCCTCACCTCCCTCTTCAATCTTATCACCTTCTCCCCCTCTTCATCATCTTTCTCTCATTCACTCTTATTCTTCTCTCTCTTCTCATTCTTAGGGTTCCTCTCTTTTACCCCGGTTCTTTCTTCTCATTTCTGCGTAAATATGTAGACTATTTACCTTTTTCAAGAGAGCCCTCCATATTCTACTCCACTCCAAGTTTTTGCCGTCTATTCCCGATGATTCTCTTCGCGTTTCGACACTCATTCTGCCTCATTCTCTTTAATTCTCTTCTTCCCTCTCTCTCTCTTATAATAGAGAGAGAACTTCTGGCATTCCTATCCTCCACCTTCTCTATGATTCCCTTCAAACCATATATCTCAATTAGAGCCTTCTCATTTTTTACACTGGCTTCACTCATGTTATAATGTCACATTCTCAATCGAAAGGTCTATACTTTTTTCGATACACATCGGCATCAAATGTCTCCATCTATTATTCACATCACTCTTCGTTTTCCTCCCCTATATAATAACTTGGTCTGTTCTTTGTTTAATTTACCCAGTAGAAGGAATACGACTCTAATCATACCTATTAAAGTGTCAGCATATTTTAACCAATCCTTGACCACAACTTAAAAATAATAAGTTTATATGTTTATATCATGCATTCCTCTATTAGTTCTTTCGTCGAGTAGAAAATCTTATCATATTTATAGGAAACCCTGCGTGCAGAAAACACATTATTACCTCATAATCTCCCGTTCCTCTTAAGAGGTACTCTCTATCACCTAGAGCTATCAAAATACATATGTGTGTTATACGTAAGCCGTCTCAACCAAAAATTTTCTGTAACCTCCCATGTGCATTCAAGAATATCTTCCATCTCGTCGATGCAGACTATATTATACTTTCTCCTCTGTGTTCCAAATAAAATAACTTATCTGTCACTCTTTTATCCGAGTTTTCCTGCTTTCTAGCTTTCCATCTGCGGCGACATACGGGGGTTGCACACGGTACCGTGCGACAATATGCATTATAACCCACACCAAATTTCATCAAAGAAACATAATTCACATATCGACATCTACACATAATATCACTATCACTAAATCCATGCTCACACACACTAGTTGAGAGAAGATCACACGAGCGCGTTCTGCCCATCGAAAAAACCGAGCAGCAACAGAGTCTACTTTGAGGGCAGACTCTCTCTTATATAACCTGAATGACATACTAATGAGCAAAGACTATATGCAAACACCTCTCTCGTCAATCCTTTTAATTCAACTTTCTTAACGTCTCCTATTATCACTACTAGACATATGAAAAAATAAACTCCGCTCATATCGCTAGATTAGAGCGATATTTTTCATACTTTGTATGCAACTTGACATTAGTTGTAATATTCCAACTTTTCATATCGGTTCAGAATATTTGTACCAGAATATAATTTCCCCAAATTTTCTCTTTTCCCGTGCTGGTAATATTACATCATCAAATTTATATCTCTCACCTTTCCAACCAAAACATTTTACTTTTGGCTATCGCTTTCTAATTGAGAATCTCTAATCTCAATATGTTTTGTTGTATTGCCTTGTCTACTAAAATATAATTAATAATCAATATAACGATGCAAACTTCTTAAAGATATTGAAATTTATTTTTTCATAATCAACCCCACTATCTTGCATCTACCTTTCCATGGTTTTCCTCTACGCTATCAACCATTGTATAGACTATTCTTAACCTACATTATACTACACTGTCTACGTGCCTCTTTCAAATCTAAATTATCACTCTTATCTGATCCAGAACTTGATGATTTTTTAATGGTCTTATATTTACGTTCTCCAAACACATAACTCCCTTCTCTTTTCTTTTGACTGTTATTGCTCTCCTTTATCTCAGCACCACTTAACTCCATCAGTATCCATCCTAGTCATATCTAACCCGCACAATAAATCCTTCTTGATCCTGTGAATCCTAGAATCCGCACATCACTATGTTTCTATACGACTTCATCCTTTCCTCTTTATATCTAGCCTATTCAAAATACAACTCATTTCACTCTTCACTATCTCTAAACATTATACATTCTTAACCCAAAGATAACTATTTTATTTTCGATCTGTGTGCCCTTCTCCTATATATACAACCTGCGCGAGATAAAGTTTCTATCTCTTTATTAGTTCTCATATTCTCTTGGAGACAAATAATCCGCTATGTTGCATAATGAATTATTTACCTAGATAAGCGCACCATAGTCAACACACTGATCAAGTTAACTTGCAATACCTGAGAACCTCATGGACCTTTTTCTTTCCTTGTATTCTTTCCTCCTTAGGTGCTCTATTCCATACGTCCAATCCCTCCTAGTATTCCTTCTTGTCACTTTTGCGCGAGAAAGAATTATTCTGAATGTTAACTTTCCCCTAACAGAAACAGCCACCTCTTATGGATTAGGATCAACATCCGCTTTTATACTAACACTCTACAGAAAGAATATATTGCTGCGCGTCTTTCTCACCAACAACTGGCTAACACTCTAATTGCTCTTTCTTCTCTGCTGTTCACATTCTATGCCCCAACTTTTACCTTCTTACACAGATATATCCTCTCATAATCTCCGTAATAAGTCCTCCTTCAGCTGTTTTCCGTCCTATTCTACAAGTGAACGAGTGCTATTAGCCAAATCACCTTTCAACTGTGAAAAAGTCTCTGTCTATTTAGTCTTCCCTCCTGAGCTTCTTATGGTCGCCCAATCTTATACAATATCTCTACTTCTTTATTGAGACTAAAGGATGAGACATCCCTGGACTATCTCTATATATACTATATATATAAATTACTTACAAATATTTACTCTATGTATGAACACTAATCCTCAATTCACCATTCCTCTTGCCTAGTACTGGCTCTGACGAGTAACGAACATAAGACTTCAACTTTGCTACACTCAACTTTAACAGATCTCTGGGTCACAAGGCCCTATATTTGGTGCATGGCATGGGATCTGCCCCATATGGATGTGTAACTAATTGTAGACCTCATTCATAGTAGGACGGACGCGGAAGCTGGAAGGGGACAATGCGTAAGACAGGAGATTTATATATAATATTTATATAGGGCATATAGTTTATGCATACGTAATTAGCGCCATGGTATTCTAATGTGATCCCAAAAGTGACCTAACTACGTTATATGAGTATATATATTAATGTAAATAATATATATAGAGATATATATATATAATGAAAGATATATATTAGTAGATATATATATATCTAACGAGAGGTAGCTAGAGAGCATAGATAGTTGTGCAGGCCATCTATTTACAGGAATTGGGAGAGCTGCAGGAGAGGTACCATGGTGGACATCACGCTGTGCTCGTCATGTCGTAGACTGCACGCTACTTATAATAAGAGGTAGTAAAAGGCGAATACATTCACAGTTCACATGAGAAAGCGGTAAGACTTGTTTGATCACCACCATAAGCGAGGGAGTTATTTAAACTAAGACTATGATATATATGGCACATGACAGACTATACGTTCACATTAGATATAATATGAAAAGGACGGTGCTTACTGCATACATAGATAGAATATATATATATAATAGTGAGATAGACGAGTATATTACAAATAATAAATATATATCTATCAGAATCCTATATCATATATTAAAAACTTTGAATACACTATAATATAAGATAATATAAAGTGTATAACTAATATATATAATATAATATATAATAACTATATAGTGTAGAATATATATATAATGAAAGAATATATATATATATAAATTTATATATAATATAATAGTAATATATATAAGATATAAATATTATATATATAATAGTATATAATATAGTATATATATATAGGTATATATATAGTCGAAAGAACCAAAAAAAATTCTTCGTCTAACAAGTTTAAGAATTTTTGATGATTATATTAAATGATTAACAAACAAAGTTAAGATGCAGGTTTTGTAATTAATGAGTGGAAAAAACATTAGTGTTGTAAATTGGTTTTGCTTCATTAATATCATCATTAATTAAGGAACATGACCAAATTTCTTTTCTAATTTGTTGTTTTCTTTTTTTTTTATTTATTGATATTAATTATTATCTTTGCAAGATATATTATGGATAAAGGTATCTTCTCATTAATTAAATTGTATTTATTTATTTATTTATTAATTAAATTAAGAGCTGAATTTCTTTTCGCTGTAACTTTTTTAAATTAGAAATTTATTTATTTTATAGTTATTATTTTTTTAAAATATTTACTTTTATTTTTACTTATTTATTTATTTAATTTTTTTATAAGTTATTAATATTGGTATAATGGTTTACGCGACTGTACCCCCATGTACATCTTTATTGCTCAACACTCATAAACCTCAACACGATGAGATTTGAAATTAATTAGTCTTATAACTAATCATACTTCATAATATTATAGATGATCATAACGATATAATCAGAATTAAAGTTATGCGATCCAAGTTATATATCCTAAATCTGAAATATTTGGCTCATCAATATACTACTAGCATAAGCACTAATACTAATTATGTAAAACCTATACGCGATATTAACTTACATCTTTCAACAGAATATTCATATAATTCTTAAATTCTAAATAAGATATAGCATAATGATATAGTATATATATATAGTATTATATATCATCATCATCGAAATTGCAATACTAGATATATATATATATAGTTAATAGTATATATATATTAATAGTACTACCTATAAATTGCCAAGCTAGTGAGGTATATATTTATGGTAATACTGATCTAGCAGTCAAGCTGTACTAGACAGGTGAGGCCTTTAATCAGATCTTTCAAATTTTGATTGTGTCGTATATATGCACCTCGTTCGTCTGATATGGACGCTAGGATAAATTACATTAAAAGAAGAAGCGAATAAACACACACACACACACTCCGTAAAGCTCGATTTACATTATTTATTGCTGTAAATAAATTTTACCCAATTTTTTTTCATATAATTTTTACAAGATCTAGATTTTCCCTCATTACACCAAGAAATTCTAAACAATAAACAATAAAAGGTGAATACAGATTTGAAAATTACGAGCACACAAATCACGCGGTGTCAGGTATCTATGAGCTGAGCGGATTCGCGTGTATCATAGATACTGAGATTCGAGGATAAGAATATTACGGAGATACACGGCGTAAACACATTAATTATTGAAATTGGTCATTTGTATTAAGTTTACGTTTAGCTTATACAATTTCAGGACTCTCCCTGCTATTTTTTTTTTTAGGTTGAGACAGCTGAGTTAGCTGAGTTGCCGAATGGCTAGCGTTAGAAACTTTAAATAAAGTAAATGCGAATTATATATATATATTAATAATATAATAGATATTTATATATATATATATATATATATATAATTATATTATATATTTATAATATATAGTATATAATATAGTATATAATATTACTTTTATAATATATAATATTATTATAATATAATATACATATATAATATTATAAATATATATATATAATATAAGATACACTAACGCTCGAACAGAAGAGAGAGACCAGCGCAATATTAATACGCGCCATATGGCTCAGTCAACCTGAACAATGAAGTCGTAACAAGTGGAGTGGAGATGACTACATAGAAAATGCATCTTGCAGAGACGATAGAGATAAACATAATACTGAAAGCTAGTAAAGGCGGAGGGTGAGCCGTGTACGGAGCGAGGCTTATCCATTATGTGGAGAGGCTAATTGGAAACTCTGCGATGGCATAGCGATTGTTGCTCATCCTCCTGTTATCTACTAAGAACTCTCTCATGCACGGTAACCGCACAAGCACTGAGAATCTGACTGGGTGAGTAGATGGGAACTCCGACGGATCGAATCTGTAGAACACGAAGCTCAGTGATCAGAACGGTCACTAACACAGGCGTGGCGAAAGGACGTCGAGAGAGGAGAGAGAGAGAGGATGAAGAGTAGAGAGAGATGAGAGGAAAGAGAGAGAGAGAGAGAGAGAGAGAGAGAGGAGAGAGAGGAGAGAAGAGAGAGAGAGAGAGAGAGAGAGAGGTGAAGGACATGGAGAGGTATGAGAAATCAAGAGGGTTCAATGTACTGAGCGCAGCGAAAATGCGAATATGGTTAACATAGAGGACAAACTCCAGGTGGAGGGAGCACGGAGTTGACTCAAGGAATTAGAATATTAGCAACTTGTTTTGAAACAATTTAAACCTCCCGAGCGTCTACGCGGCCCGCTGACACTAGAGAGAGGAGATGAGAGACCCTGTTAGTTGGACCAGCATTATCTTCCTTCTGGCCCCAAACTCTTGATCCTAGAGCACTCAAGGAAAAACTATTTCTCAGTGCAATGCACCTTAAAAAGGACATGAAAGATGTTTATTTTGCATGCTGTTAATTCAATGGAATGATCCAGTATTCATCTTCATACTCCATTTGCCCAATTATAAATCATACATTAATTTGACAGTTTTTACATTCTGCTCATCCTACTAATGTATGAAATTTATTTAAAGAAAACTAGCCAAGTACTGTATATCAAAATTCATAAAATGAACTCAAAAATTTCAAATAAAAATTGTTAATTTATCCATAGTTTGAAGATGATGCACATTTGATTTTGTTTGTTATATGCAGTACAATTTCTGTTGTTGCATGATTTAAGTTTTCTGTACACATTAAATTGGATATAGATTCCAGAGATATGAACTGTACTGAAATTAAAATATGGGTCTGTTTGTGAATCATAAACTAATAAATTCCCATTAGCTATCATATTTGATCACTGGTTCAATATAAAGCTTTAAATTTTTTCTGTTTAGACATTTACATCAATCTTTAGATTAATGTATAGCAAAAATTTGATTAGTGAACACTACAATTGGCTGAGCACCAGAATTTTCATTACAGCACTGCACCATTAGTAATTTTTCTGTACTGTACCAGTACATTGATAATGTATGATGTACCATCAGTCACCCCTAATGTGCACATCTATGTGTATAGCTTTTTTTTTTTTTTTTTAAATACTATTTTAGTATTTCAATCTCATTTTAAATACATTTCTTAACATTGTCTGCTAAATTTTTAAAATGCTCCTAAGTAAATCTTTTTGTGCTAACTATACTGAAAGTTATATGAAAAATAGAAGAGCATACATTAATCTATTGACTAAATTATCTTTAAAAAGTAGAAAATATAAATGCATGGTATTTTATATAGCTCAATTTAAAATTTTATTATTTTTTAGTTACAAAGATAAACAGGGTTTTTTAATTTTTTTTTTAAAAATTCCTAATCCACCAGGGTTTTACTAAAAAAAAACTTTTTCTCAATTTTTTAAGTAAAATGCCCTGGTAAAATGTTTTGGGGTTTATTACTATATCAATATCAAATATATATTATATTTGGTGATATATATATATATATATATATATATATATATAATATACTAAAATATATATATATATATAATGATATAAATTATATAATTATTATATATATAATATATATATTATATATATATATATTATATATAATAATATATATATATGTATATTATTTATAATAATTAATATATTATAATTATATATATTATATATTATATATATATATATATATATATATATATATATATATATATTATTAGGACCTCACAACCTACCACCCTCTGCATACGATGAAACCAAAATTCTACCCATAGACAACACCTGGACATATATAGGCACACAATTCTTTTCCCAAACACAAACATCCCAATTGCCACCTCTCTAACCCCTACCCATCAATATATATATATATATATAATATAAACTATAAGATCATTACAAATAATATACAAATACCTCCTTCTTTACATCAGCCACTTATTAAATATATACATAGATAAAATAATATATATACTATACTGTAAAGCAACATTTTCCATACCCCTATATAATAAACGTCGATATACAAATAATGCATTATACAACGGGTATAAAGCAAAAAGATAAACGGTGCAAAGAATATTCCAAATTTAAATTAAAATAAGATATATTTATATATATATGAGAAAGATATAAAACTAATAATTATTATTCTATATTCTATATATATTACTATATATACTACATAATATATATAATATATATATATATATATATAATACTTGAGCATATATATATATCGCTATATATTATATATATTAGTAACATATATATACATAATTTATCATCAATATTGTAAAAACTGAAGGTAAAACATTACAAACAGAGAAATTATATAAAGAGTGAATTTACGTTCGCTTTTTGTGCGGTGTGTTTGCTCTTCTATTTTTGTATGTGATATTTTATTCTCTAAGTGCATTTTAGGTATTTAGTTTACTAAGAAAATAGGAGATACAAAACAATTCCCTACAACAAATATGAACCAGGCTTGGACTGATAATTAGGTTTTATTTCTTTGGTGTAGGGAAATTAGTTTCAGATAAAATGGTGGTTCCCAATATAGCGCAGCATTAAGTGGCAGTGTTCTGCGCCATTTTGTCTCTAATCTGGCTCAATCATTTTAGGCAATGTTTAAAGGGATCTTTTTTTTTACTTTTTCTACAGGGCAGATAGGCCAGAAAAAATCCCTGCCCAGGCTATTGTCAGCTTAGGTCCACCCATTTAGTTTGATATTACCTTTGTGTAATTCTATGCCTTCATCCAATCCGGAGAAGTTGGGAGTTTCTTTGTCCAATAGTGGCTTAACATTGTAGGTCAATGACGAACGACTCTTGCGCCCGCTTTTAGGAGCAACCCGTACACGTTCAAGGAATCGGGCAACCAACTTCCTCTTCTAAGGCGTCGCGACGGTCAGTTTTACAAAGCGCAAGAACACCAACTGCCTTTCGCCGCGGTACGCGAGCGCCCGTCTTTCAAAGCCGACAAGAACCGCCCTTCGAGGTACGCAAAACGGGGATCGTCTTCTAGAGGTGTTTTCAAACATCAACTCAAAGGGTCAAGGCGCTTGGTCTCGGCGACTGTGGAGTGATACGCAGCCTTAGATTTGGTTTCTTTTGTGTAATGGTCTCCCACTTCGATTCCCACGGTCAGTTTACTCTCCAGATGTGGAAGAGAGGGTCTTTATTATGTATACATCTTCTACGACCCGCTCTTTTCTTTGAAATAATTGAAAAGTATATAAATAAAATAATTATTCAACTCCATCATAATGGTGGCTTTTATGAACAAAGGGCTATTACGAAAGGCTAGCCAACGTTCGACAAGTTTAGACCCAGGAATGATAGGAATCGTGCTAGACACCATTTTATTTTAATGAATAAACAAGACATTACTTACGAAATGAACGAATAAATGACATTCAAATGTAGACTTTTATAGATATTACTATATGTAATATTTAGATTATATATAATAAATATAAAACAATATATAATAATAGTAATATATAATGAATATTATAGATATATTATATAGTTATATAGGTATAGATATATATATAATATTAATAATATATAAATAATAGATAAAATTATTGTTAGTATGATTATTATAATAATATATTATATATTGATATAGAATATAGTTATAAATTATATAGCAAAACCATATAACTATTGTAGGTTGATAAGCTAATATATAATAAGCGAAAGAGGTAAACTTCACAATAACTGAGGTGATTATATATATCAATATATAATATAGTTAATATAGATATAAGATAGTATAATGTGAAATATTAGTGTATATAATTATGATACCAGATGACTAATCGAGTAGATATGTATATGACTACTAAATATTACTATATACTATATATATATATAATAATATATATAATTATATATATAATATATATATTATATTCCATAATTTATAATTACATATATATATATATATATTTACTAATGATTTTTAAGTATATAATTATAATTATATAGGAATTTATATACATTTATATATATTATTATTAATATTTAAAATATAATAAATAAAATAATTAATAATAATTACATATATATATATTTTATATATAGATTTATATATTTATATTTTAATATAATACTTATTATATATATATATATAATGTATATATAGTTATATAGTATTTATATATTTATTATATATTATGAGTATATATTCATAGTTCTTTTATATATATGAGATAAATAATATATAGTTATTATTAATAAAAATATAAGTATTATATTATAAATATATTTTATATATATATATATTATTATTTTATTATAAATTATATATATATAGTTTATTAAATATATATATATTGAGTAATCAAATTGCACAATGATATACTATTAAATATATATTATTAGGGGAAACATAATCCGCCTGTGAAATTGAGTAAATTCTTCGCATATAATAGCCTAATGATCCGAATTCACATCATTTCAAGCACACACACACACACATCACACACCCACAAAACACCACACAAACAATCATTACTCGCATTTTTCTAAGTAATTCTCCTCCATATTAGTTACACAAATTACTAAAACAATAATAATAAATAAATCAACATAATAAATAAATAATAATCATAATACAAATAATAATTAATAATTCAACACACACAACACACACAAATAATAATCATCATATTGTATCGCGCATACTTAAAATCATAAATAATACAATAAATATTATTATTATGATTATGTTTATATATTTTTATTTATTATTATATTATTTATATTCATATATACTATATATATTAATATCACATATATATATATATTATTTCTATCATATATTCCATTGCATAGTATATGCCATATGGTCAAGGAGGAAATCCGACGCGAACTACAAGATTTCAAAAACCAATCCAATACCCAGGGTAAGAATTTGTTTCCCCCTCAATTAGGGAAGAGTTATATTTGCTCGGTCAGATCCTCCTTCAACCACATAAATATTATCTTTATAATGAAGCGTTGTGTTTGTCTTTCCCTTCTCGGAACTTAGTATATGCCATGCCGAGCTATGAAGATTTCCAAACGTTCTAGGTAGGGTATATGTTTAGTCCACACCTATAGAATTTGGTATATAGCAGGTAGTAGCCTAGGAAGACAAAAAAGTATAAAAGTTCTAGTACCGCGATAAGAGTTTCAAGCTTAGGGATCTGGTCAAAAGCATAGTCCGGAGAGAAGGAAGATCGGAGTTCAAGAGTTTATAGAGACATTTAAAAAATGATTGCGAGAAACACTGAACACAGTAGACCAAGATGAGGCGAAGGAGCATGTAGTTGACATCTTAGAGAGAATAATAATAACATATAAAATATAAGAGTATCATCAGAGGGTAAATACTATCTGTAGTATATGCTTTTTGTATAAATCCAAACCCATAAACATCTCCAATATTGAGAGGAAGTGTAGGTTTATAGCGAACCTCAAGGCGTGATTGTTTGAGGACCACACTACGCAAGGTCGAGATAGATCGATACTACAGAGGTGCCACGGATTTGTCATTTATACAGCAGAGTATATAAATGAGAAAAAGAATTACATTTAACTATGCGGCTGTTGGGCGTATCGAGTGCTGGTAGGAGCTGGATGAGCTTGTGAGGAGCAGAAGAGAGAGAGTGGTACTTATGAGATTAGAGGCTATGTACGGGTTCCTTTACGAAAAGAAAAGAATTGAGTGCGAGCAGAAGAAAATGAAGGAGAATAAGAAGAACTTGGAGACAGAGAAGCCTCATGTTGCGGAGCAATGAGCCGGTGCGGGTGTGGTAATGAGTTAGCAAACATGCGGTTAATAATTCAATATTGGTGTCGTTTTATATGTTTTCAGCCCTATAAATCTCGAATTTGATAATTTCAATTTCCTACGGGTGAATGTGCCTTTGTCCTGTGCCTGTTGCAAAATATCGAATTTTATCACAAAGAGCTTTGATTATACGAACAATCTCTCTAACTATCTGCCGTTCTGCCTATCTTTCTTAATGCATTGCCTAATTTAGTCTTTCCTTACTTAACCAGACTAAACATTATCTAACGTAACCAGACCTAACCTAGCTTAACATACTAACTTAGCCCATCTACCTTATTAATTACGACTTCTCTCTCTCTCTCTCTCTCTCTCTCTCTCTCTCTCGTCTCTCTCTCTCTCTCTCTCTCTCATCTCTCTTTTTCCTCTCTCTCTCTCTTCTCTCTCCTCTCGTCGGCACATTGCCTAACATAACTAACTTTTTTTTAGCTTCTCTAATAGATTATTTTCCTAAACACCTCTGAAATAACGTCATCTGATGCTGCTTGCACGAACGGGTTTCTTACTGTACAAATGACTGTTTCGATTCTAACATGTGTAGATTTTCATTTCTATAAGTAGCTCGTCTTACATATTATCTTAACACATACTATTCATTAATTATGGCGTCCATTCTATTTCATATCTGTTTTTATGCGAAACATGCTTACTCACCAAAGTTTATATCATATTAATCTTTTCTACAACTAGCCCTTATCACTAAGTGTTATAATGAATGACGAGACTGTAATACAAGGTGCTTGTTGGTCCATTACATCCAATCCCAGGATACGGATGACGAGTAAACATCTGATAATGAGACTTTCGATATTTTTCCGATTATCGATACATCGAAAGCAGTATTATTTTTTCGAAATTATTCGATAGTTTTTTTACGATTATCTTCGACTCAAATGTATATACAAGATGTACTTAAATAATTTATGAAGACCAAATGATTTTGCAAGACCATTTTTTACGTAAGATACGATTAAAAAAATTAAAATATAATAACGCTACGAAAAGTATATATATATATATATATATATATATATATATATATATAATATATATATATATATATATATATATATATATATATATATATATATATATAATATATATATAACTATATTTGGGGACACGCCAATCCCACCTAGGTTAGGTCTAGGTTATTAATTCACACACAGATCCATCTAGGTTGGTTTAGGTTACGGCATCGTCGATCCACCTAGGTTAGGTTTTGTTTAGGGCACGTCGATCCATCCATGTTATTCCACGGTTTTGGACCCTGCTAGTTCAGGTCATGTTAATTTTGCTAAGTATACACAGAGTAAATGTATAAGATAACCTTCAAAATCAACCTTCAATGGATCAAGATAAACCTTCTTCAAAAAAGTCAGATCTTTTGAAATCTGCAATCAAAAGCAAATTTGTTATAAGTTTATTCGAGATTTAAACTTTCTTAACATACACTCTTCCATTACTGTGTTACATTTGCAGTCTCCATAATTAGTGACAGTAACTACTCTTAAACATAGTGAAAATCTGATGTTTGTTTTGAAAGATTTTTAAGCAAACATCAATGAAACATTTTCAAATATTTTGAAAGTTGCAGTGGCATTTCTGTTTTCTGTTAATGAAGAAATAAAAATGTCTCACGTGAGAATGAGAGTAAAATGGAAATATATAAAGCTATTGCAATTCTTTTCTTGATTTTTTAAACCAGTTACTTACTAATCCTTGCAAAGTTACTCATGCTCCATCGATGTCTATAAAAAAATTTTTTTTTTAAATTTTGAAAGTACATTTAAACTAACATTCATTTTAATCTTTAAGA
>JABUQX010068895.1:0-5000 GCA_015478945.1 Trachelipus rathkii
TATTTATATATATATATATATATATTATATATATATATTATAATATATATATATATATATTTAATATTATATATATATATATATATATATATATATATATATAGTAATATATATATATATAATAATAATAATTTATATAATAATAATAATAATAATAATAATAATAATAATAATAATAATAATAATAATAATAATAATAATAATAATAATAATAATAATAATAATAATAATATAATAACAAATAATCAAAAGGTAGATATATAGGTGACTCAAAAATTAAAAAAAAAAAAAAAAAAAAAAAAAAAAAAAAAAAAAAAAAAAATAATCCCCAAAAAAAAAATTAATAAAAAAGATGGAATAAAAAAAATGACGGTGAAATTCAAGTAAATGATTCGAATAAAAGATGGGATTGAAAGAAGAAGATTTGATATTACAAGAAGAGGGAGGAAAGGATTGAGATCTGTTAGGGAATAGTAATATAAATTGGAGAAGAGGTGTAGGTTATGAGAATAAGAAGAATAAGAAAGGATTATGTATGAGAGGGAGGAGAGAATGTGAGAAAAATGTGAGAGTGACTACTGAAAAAGAAATAGATGATAAAACAGTTTATTTAATGATTTTTATATAAGAATAAAAGAAACTGAACTTATTTAAAATTAAGAAGTCTTAACCTCTAGTATTTCTGGACAGCGTCAAAGGGGAAGAAAACCAATGGCTAAGAAGAGAACCAAAGGGAAATGAAACCGAGTGCCAAAGGATAGTGTCAGCGAGAAAAGAGAAACAGTTACTAAGGAGAGTGCCAAAGGGAAATGAAACAGAGTGCCAAAGGATAGTGTCATTGGGAAAAGAAATATAGCAATCAGGAGAATGCTTAACTGACAAATTAATTAACATATTACGGGATAAGCAATTATAAATGTAACTATTCTTTGACTTGAATATCAAGGAAATTAACAATCCGGAACAAAGAAATCAAGTTTTCAAGACTGAAGATTTTCTTTTGACATTATGAATATGATTGATTTGATTTAAATTTATATAGAGAATAGGGATAAAATTTTATGATAAGAATAATGCAAATGTTACAATAAAAAAAACGATAAAAGGTAAAAGCAATCTTTCAATCTATTTAATTTTCCATCATGCTATCTATAAATTTAGCTTTTTCATAAAGTTTTCTATCTATCAACCCCTCAGTTTAGATATTTATCTCGCCGTCTAATTCTAAACTCTCTCTCTCTCTCTCTCTCTCTCTCTCTCTCTCTCTCTCTATATATATATATATATTATAAAGTAATATATATATAGATATATAATATTATATTGATTTATATGGATATTATGGATTTATAGCTAAAAAGATATGTTTGATATATATAATATATAGAATGAAATAAGAGAGTAAGATAGAGATGTAGGGATAGAGATATAGAGATATATCCTTATATATATATATTATACTATATTAGATATTTGGAAAGTGTTTTGAATGAGATATATAGATATTGAGATTATAGTTTCACCACGGTGTAGCTACCTCACTAATTAAATCATATCTTGATCAGCATGAATGGAGACGGAAAGTTGGAGAAGTGAGGTGACTAACAGCAAAGGTTTGAGAAAATTTGTAATGAGTAAAAGATTGGAATATTAAGACGTTGGTTTAGGTATGGAAAGAGTTGGAAGGCCAGTTTAAAAGTCTTTAAGGAAAAGTAGTAGATGAGAACATGAGAAAAAGTAGAGACTGTTCCCACCCAAGCTAAAATATATAAATTTTCTCACTCAAATACACATACTGCATGCAAAATATATACTGTATATGACAAACTACACAATATTTGAACTAAATATGCAAAGGTAGATAACTAAATCCTAAGGTTTGTCAATCATGCCACAAATATATAAAATATATTCCACAAAGGCAAACTGAAGCTACATTCTATTCATATACTAATAGTCATTTAATTTGACTATAGCCATCTATATCTCATGAAGGTTAATAACTGCAAACCCATCAGCTAGATTAATTAACAATAAATTATTTGATACCCATACCTCCCATATACCTTTCCAATTCTTCTTAAATGTTACAGGAGGGTCTGAATCAACAACTTCCTTAGGTAAACTATTCCAAATATTAACAACCCTATTGTCGAATAAATATTTTCTTACATCAAGATGGCATGACTTCTTTTTAAATTTCTTACCATGACCTCTGGTCTTCTCTCCGTCGTCTACTATAAAATATTTATTGATCTCATTACTATCGTGAGACGTAAACATTTTATAAACTTGCATCATATCCCCACGAAGAAATTGCCGCTTTACCGAAAACATTCCCAACTCCTTTCTATTTCAAAGCCAGAAATTATCCTTGTTGTTCTACGTTGCACTCTCTACAGCATATCTTTTCTTAAATAAAAGGCTCAAACTTTTGCACAATACGGTAATACTACTTTAACAACGCTATTATACAGTTTACTTATAGCCTCTTGTAAACAACAATGCGATTATTATACCTAACATCTCATTTGCCCTATTCCTGGCTTCCTAACACTGATTAGTCTCTTTCAAATTACTGCTTATAATCACACCCAAATGTTTTCCTTGGTCAACAGGCTCAAACCAATCACTATCCACATCATAGTTAAATCTTTCATTCGAGCAACATATATGAAGAACATTGCACTTTTTACTATTAACACCCAAAAAGTTTAAGAAGATCATTTTGAATCTCTATGCATCCATCATTATACCTGACAGAGGTAGCCATTTTGGTATCATCTGCAAACTTAGAAACCCTACATTTAACCTATTGAGGAACAGTAGTGACCCATCACTGAACCTTGTGGGACACCACTCTTCACCATTTCCCATGATGACTTATTACCATTCAGCTGTACACACTGTCTTCTATCCTTCAACCACATTAATCCAACCATACACCATTCCACTTATACCACAATGTGATAACTTACGCATCTGCCTAACACCTTATCAAAGGCTTTGCTGAACTCCAAATATACAACATCAACTGGATCACCCTGAACAATGTAGTCAGTAATGTGTTCCATGTTTTCCATGAATTCCAGTAGGTTTGTCTGACATGATCTACCATTCCTAAAATCATGCTGTCAGTCATACAGTATCTTATCATCCAAATGATTCTCTATATGACGTTTCAGTAACTTTTCCAAAACTTTTACAACCAGAGATGTTAAGCTAACAGTCCTATAATTTCCCAGATTAACTTTACTACCTATCTACATTTTCCAGTCCTCTGGTACCTTGCCAAATTTAAGAGATCTCTTAAAAATCAAGTACATTGCATTTACAATACTGCTACTACTCTCTTTCAGAACTCTATCATATATACCCTCATGTCCTGCACATTTTCTTGGGTCAATATTGTTCGGTATATATTTAATTTCTTCTATTTCAATCTCAAACCCTGTTAACCTTATTAAATGTATATTTTCCTCTAAATTATTTTCCCATCTTTTCTCAGAATACTGAAGCAGTAAGCATTGAAAATATTTATTAATTCCTTATTTGAATTTGATTAAATTTTCAAGCAATCTTAATTGGATCAATTGGTCATATTCTTACTTTTAAATTTACAAAAGCTAAAAACTTTATTTTCTTTGACTTTCTTATTAACTGATTAAGTTATTTTTAACTTTTTTATAATTTTCTAAATGTACCTCTCTATTGCTTCATTTGAACCTTTTAAAGCAGCTTTGCTTTTTCACAGATCTTCTCCTTTATCTCTATTTCACCAAGCATGTGTCCTGTTTGCCACCTTAATGGGTTTATCTTTAAAAACATGCTGCCTGACTATTAGTCAGAATTTGTTCTTGAAACGATCATATTATGCAAAACAATTTGTTCGTATCAATAGTCAATTATATTAAGCCTGTAAATCGAAATTGTAATAATCATCGTATCTAAATTGACAATCCTTAATAAATTTAAATTTGGATCAAGATAAGACATTCAAATAAAATCAAATTATTATAGTCACTAGCCCCTAAATTCGCCTTGACTGGACATCGCTTGACTATACTATATTGTTTGTTTAATAATTAAATTTAGAAGTGCTGTCTCTTTAGATTCAATGGATCACTTGGCGCATAAAGTTGTCTAGCATACAATTTATAAAACTACAGAATTTCTATGATCTATGATAGTCAAAGAAATCCCACTTAATTCAGAAAATTAAATCTCCAAATTTATGCTATGTGGGATTCTGTCCTCGATTTCTTTCACCATTTATACTCCTAATTCATTTTCTGACTCTGTTCGAAGGTCTGTAAAATTCCCCTATTATGTAAAATTATCGTGCAGAAGTTTGAACATCCTGATTATTTTTAATATTAGTCATTAATACTGATTAAATATGCCTTTAAATAAGGCCTAAATATCCGTGAGCTCATTCCATTCTCTAGGCTGATATATTTTTAAAGTGAATTATCCATTTATTTCATATTCTTGAAATTTGTTTTCCACAAAAATACAATCATTAACCCTTGTCTTAGTTCTGCAATATTGTCGAAGTTCTCTTTATGACATGACTAATGCCAAGCTCATTTCTTTTATTTTTTAAGGCTATCAGCATTCTGTAATATACTATGAACTTAACATGCCTCTTATTTGTATTCACACCAATCTTCATTTTTAAGAAATGGGCCAACAATTCACAAAATAGTTTTGGTTTTAAAAGGAGACAGAGATAATTAACTTTCCGAAAGTAAGTATCTAGTACGATCAATGCACATAAGCTATGAAGAGGAAGACTGATTTACAGAAGTTAAAAGTTGTTTTTAGACTAAATAATTTCGTCAATATGAAAGAGCATAGAGGTTGTGCACTTTCGTTAAGTGAAAATATGCTCAGTCTTGGATGTAGTATCCATGAAATGATGGCAAAGTGTTAATTAATGAGGAAGAGTAAATAAATTAATGAGAATATTTTCATTACTCGTGTTGTCATGGTCTCTA
>JABUQX010068895.1:12500-15000 GCA_015478945.1 Trachelipus rathkii
TAATATTCGACTATACCTATAGAGAAGTCTTAAGATACTACATACGTAAGAGATATATCGTTTGAAAGGTATTACATATTGTAATTGTGCCATAGTTATTCGATATTTCTTTGAAAAGCATTACGATATTTTAGTTATGAGCAAAACGATATATAATTAAGTGTTTCATAACCAATACTAATCCTCCACAGTGAACGATATATCGCTCATGTAATTATGACTAGTATAACAAATTGCTATATTAATAGCGATAGTAAACGATATATCGAGCCACAGAAGCCTTAAATATCGTCGCTCGGCATTAATTTTAAAATTTTCAATTTTTTAACTTTTGCATAATGCGTCTTTTAATGTTTTGCCATTAATTCCTATTGTATAAGAAATATTATGTTCTCGTGTCCCCCCTTTGAATAATTTTGGGCTCTGAATATTGGGTTTTCATGCACACCTGCACGCATGCACACACTTACAACACCACAACACCACCACACACACACACACACACACGCACTCAACACACACGCACTCACATCCTCCACTCTCACGCAATCTATATGTATATAATATATATAATAATATCTATATTTATATATATTTTATATATATTAATATATATATATATATATATATATATAATAATATTATATAAATAATATTTATTATATATATATATATATATATATATATTATTATTATATACATATATATATATATAATATATATATATTATATATATTATATATTATATATATATATATATATATATAATATATCATATATATATATATATATATATATATATATATATATATAATATATATATACTTAGGGACGGCTCTTGACCTGGTTGCAAGTTTGTGCAAATTTGCACAACCACCATTATACACAACTAGCTAGTGTACAACTGTTATTGAATTATTCTTTCATTTACAGTTTTAATTTTAAGATGTGAAATTAAATATTTTAATAATTAAAATTTTTGCATCTTTATTATAATAACGCCTCCAATGAAGCTCAGTTTTAATTAAAAAAAAACGTCACGTCAATTTTGATTCGTTTGTAAAATTTTACAACGCATGATCTTATTGTATTAACGGGACGAAGAAGACTGTAATAAGCACATTCAAAGTGGAGGGCTTTTATAACGATGATTTTGTTTGTGAATAGAATCCAAACATTTCTTTAAAGTGTACGAAACATTTTGAAAAGTTTTTTTTTATTTTTTTTTATTCATATTCGAATCCATTTTTTATAAACTTATAATTCAGTTTTTGTGGGGTGAATTTGACAAATTGATAACGTTATTTATTTTGTGATCGCCTTAGTTAATTTTAATATTTGTTAGTTACTTGAATTATCGCTTGAAATTTTGAACACTGCCTAAAAATAAAAATATATAAAATATTTTAATGTGAATTTTTAGTTTGAAGCGTGAATTATATTGAAAAAAAATCTAAAATTGTGAAATAGCTTTTTCTTTCTTATTTTATTCTTATATAGGTAAGTAACAAAAATTAAAACATGTATAACTTTTTGAGATAGATGGTTTACGGTATACCTTATATATTATATATAAAATAACTAATATAAAATATACCACCAAATATATATATATATTATATATATATATTAATATAACTATATATATATACACATATAATATAATAAATAATAATATAATATAATACTATATATAAATTATATATATTATATAAATATTATATATATAATATAATATATATTAAATAATTATATATATATATATATATATATTTATATTTATGGTATTATATATATTATATATATATATATATATATATGCAGGAATAGGTATACAGTTGGTTTGCATCTTATTACGGTACTTCTACATAAGGGATTATATATGCGAATATAAATTGAGTATTATTAAAGGCAGTTTTTTTCTTTTCTTTTTTGAGTCCTATAGAAAGGAAAGAAGAGTTTTTCTTCTTTATTTTTTTTTTATTCATCGTGTTGAATTCTTTTAAGGAAATAACTTATAAAACTATTCGGAGAATGTTTTCATATCCCGATTTTTCTTTCTTCTTCTTCTTCTTCTTCTTCTTCCTTCTCTCTTCTTCTTCTTCTTCTTCCTATCCTTCTTCTTCTTCTTCTTCTTCTTCTTCTTTTTAATAATATATATATATATATTATTATTATATATATTATATTATATTATTTATATATTAATATATTTTTTATATACTATTAATATATATATTTTTTTTTTTTTTCTTATTATTTTTTATTATATTATATATAATATTAATATATATTATATATATATATATATATATTATATATATTATATATATAATATAATATATATATATAATATAATATATATTATATATAATATATATATTATAATATATATATATATTTATATATATATATATATTTATTTATATATTAATATAAATATATATATAATATTATATAATACCTCTTATTGGATAATGTTATTTCATTTGTAATCTTA